>APFE030614363.1:24720-36735 GCA_000404065.3 Pinus taeda
GGTCGGCTGGGTTATATTGTGACTCCTTAGACTCCTATATATAGAAAGAAGGTTTTGTCATTTGAATCATCCAAGAATTGTTCATTTATCTAATGTAAAGGAGGTTGCCCCCTCGAAGAGGCTGAATTCTAAGGCGTTGATCTATCTTTTCTATCTTTTTTTGAGCTAGTTTCATAACATTCCCACCATTCAACTTGGAATACATGTCCCATGACCTTGGTCTTATATCTTTTTACATGGAAAATCGACCAGGGTTATTACATGCAATCCAAGGTTTTGTCTCTGTTACATAGAGAATGATGTTATCTTTGTTGTCAGCCACTCTGCCCAAAAACTTACTCTCAACATGGCTCTCCATCCTTCTATTGCATACATAAACTTGGCCACTACAACACATTAAACTAGATAATGGGCACATGTGTGTTACTACATGTTGAGAATTAAATCTCAGTCAAACTGCACACTACAACAACATTAATCACATAATGGGTTCTAATAGTTTTCATATTGAGAATCAATTATTTTTCGGATTGCACACTTCAACAAGGCTTATGCAAGATTATTAATTGATCACAGTGCTCAACTTGTCCCCCACGCATGAGATACTTTTTTTGTAATCAACTATTCTACAACCAACCATCTTTTCTATTTAATTCTTCATCATGTGCACTAAAAAGCAAGCATGGCCACTCTTAGAGTCAACTACTAACCCTACAAATTACGGTCCTTCTTTCCTTGAATCAAAAACCTCTGAAGTCTCCATTAATCAAAAACATCAAACTCTTGTTGCACATTTATCTATTCGCCCAAGCTCTGCTAACTCCAAATATAGTCTTAACTTATTATGGCATCACTGCCAAAAATGGTGTGAAACAATTGCCGACCCATATGTCTTATGATCTAAACTCCCACTATGCTTTTATTACAAATAACCCAACAAATATTAGTTTCTTAATGCATAAGAGCACTGCAAAATGAACTCTAGGCACCTCTTTAAACTATAGCCTCGAGGGCTTAAACACCATGCAGTAATCCTTTGGTGTCCTTTATCACATGGAGCTCACAAGGTCGAGTCTTGGGCCAAATCTACCCTCCAAAATTCCTATCCTGGTGCCTTTTCCTTTGTATTTGGCCTGAAGGCCATTGGTCACAGTAGTATGCAAAAATGTTGTAGAACCACTGCAAATCGACTCCTGGGTGCCTCTTTATCTTTAGGCCCCTCAGGCTTATTTTCCTCTGCGTTCTTGGTCATAATACTGCATAAAACCCTGTGCAGGTGCCTGATGTTTTCCCCTTGATACCTTTATCTTGGAAATATAAATTGTACGCCCTTATTTTCCTCTGGGATGAGCCTTGCAGGATTATGTGTCCTATGGGGTCCTCCCGCTCTTCTCTCATTGGTTGTTGCTTGTGTGTTTTCTTGTTGATGTGTCTTGGTGATATCCTCCCAACGATTCTCCTTTACTCCTTTCTATTTCTTACGGGGTAAGCCTTACAAACTTACGTGTCTAGTGGGACCACCCGATGTTGCCACTAGCCAACAAATTGCCTGCCGGGCTGAGTTGTCTTCCACATAAGCTCAATGCCTAGTCAACCTATAGCTTTTTCCTTTGTGCCTTTGTAATATGTTAGGATGGATCCTCATGGATGATGTCATGCTTACATTATTCGCACCACATGGTGCCTCCTAAGTAGTGACACGTGTCACCTAGATTTTGCCCCTTGGGCCACAAAAAAATGTCAAAATTGCCGATTATGTGTCCTCTGTACTGTCATTTCATGTTGATGTCATCAAGCACTAATGCATCCACATCATCTGTATGAACCAATCATACATTTCCACTTGTCCTTTTGGAGGAGAAAGAAAAGGGGTCTAAGCCTTTGGTTTTTCACCAATTCTTCTTTATATAAAAATTAGCGGTCCCAAATAGTTTTTTAATACTGCTCGCTTTCAGTGATTGTGCTAGTGCCATATTGCTGACGCTTCCATATCAACCCTTCATCTTTATGTGCTCAATGAAGCCTCTTGGGCACTCCCATTGAGCCTGCGTGTCAAGCGGGCCTTCCGCTATCCAATGAAGAAGATCTCCACAACTACTATTAGAGCCATGTTTGCCTGATACTTCAATCCCTACGCTTTTTACCTACGACCTTTTAAAACTTCTGAGACCTATTCGTCGAGCTTAGCTGTAGAGTGTGCTCCATCATCAACCAAACAAAACACTCCCCATTGTAGTGTTGTTAGACCATGTCCATCCGATCCTTAGTTCACTGCTCTGCTAAAGAGCTCCATCATATTTGGAAAAGTCACCAAACTAACATGCCAATAAAGGGTCCTTTAGCTACATTTAACACTACAACTTTGACTTTGGAGGTCCCAACTTTGACTGCTGATAACTTTAGATTCAGGAGGCCATTTGTAGACTTAAATATACCATTGGAAAGATCTTTCCAAGAAAAATCCAACTATGCCATTTCTAAGAGCATCTGAACTAGAATCATGAGGCAGAAATTCCTTCAAATCCTAGGGTTGACAACCATCATAGTCATGATATTATGGCTTCTCCAATAAGCCTGCTACTATGATGATTCTTTGCTTGAAAACTGCAACAACCATATGACTTCACTTGAGCTAGACGTTAATGTTAGCATGGTTGGCATCAATGCCAACACACTGGATGCGACCAACCATTCATAAAATGCAAATTTCCCAATAATCTACCCCTTTGGCATTGATGGAAACAAACCAAGTTGCCCCTAAAACCAAGCATGGTTTTCTCCATCTTTGTACTTCCCCTGGCATCATCAAACTTCTCCCCCTTTGACATCAATGGAAAAGGATACACCCAAGAACTCTCCTTAAAAAATTGCAGCCTACCCTTCATTTGATTCCATACACTGAGTAGATGCCAATTCTTATTGTGATTGAGTCATTTTGATGGAGGAGAGACAATTCCTATTAGTGGCTTAGTGAATATATCCACAAGTTGCTCATTAGTGGTCACATCCTCAAGATGAACAACATTAGCAACAACATGTTCCCTTCAGAAATGAATCTTAATTGGAATATGCTTGGTCTTTGAATGCATGACAAGATTTTTTGAGATGTTGATAGCACTAGCATTATCACACATGATTGGAATTATATTAGTCAGCTCTACCTCGATGTCCTTTAAGGTTTGCTTCCTCCAGAGAATTTGTGTGCAATAAGTGGCTGCAAATATGTACTCTAGTTTAGATGTTGATAATGAGATCGAGTCTTATTTTTTGTTGACCCATGACATAAGACAATCTCCTAGAAAGAATGCTGCTCCAGAGGTAATTTTCCTATCATTAAGGTTGCTTGCCCAGTCAGTATCTCTATAACGCTTTAACTTAAAATATCATCTTCTAGCATACCAGAAACCACAATCTATTGTTCCTAATAAGTATTTGAAAATCCTTTTTTAACACAATGATATGGATTTCTCAAGGGCAAGCTTGAAATATGGCCACCAAGCCTAGTACTTGCACGATATCCGGCCTTGAGGCTATGAGGTACAATAAGCTTCCAATAATTAATATCTAGGCTGTCTGATTTACCAGATGTGTCTTATCTTCTTTCATAACTTATAACTAGTAATCATGGGGGTACTAATTGGCTTTCATTCCTCCATTCCAAATTTCTTCAAAGTTTCTTTTAAATACTTAGATTGGGATATGAAGATGCCATCCTTTGATTGAGAAATTTGCAGCCCCAAAAAGAAGGATAGTTATCCTATCATGGAAATCTCAAATTCTTTTTGCATACAATTTGCAAATTGAAGCCCCAATTTTTCCAAGTCACTGCCAAATATTATGTCATCTACATAGGCCACAACAATCAACAAGTGATCATCTTCATATTTTATGTACAAATTTCTATCTGCAGTGCCTCTCTTGAAGCCTTGTTGTTGAAGGCATTTATCCAACCTAGCATACCAAGCTCTAGAAGCTTGTTTGAGCCCATACAAGGCCTTTTTCAGTTTGCATACAAAATCTTCATTTTCTGAGAGGATGAACACTTCTTGTTGCTCAATTTATACTTCTTCTTCTAGATCCCTAATGAGAAAATTTGACTTCACATCTATTTGATAAACCTTGATGTTTTTGTGACTGAAAAAAACAAGAAACATTCCATTAGCTTCCAATCTTGCTACTAGTGCAAACATTTCTTCAAAATACATTCCCTCTATTTGGGCATAACCTTTGCATACTAGTCGAGCCTCGTTCCTAATTACTTGGCCTTGCTCATTTAGCTTGTTTTTGAAGACACATTTGGTGCCTATAGCATTTTTATCTTTGGGTCTCGGAACAAGCTCCCAAGTGTCATTCTTTTCAATTTGATCCAATTCTTCATTCATTACCTTCACCTATAACTTATCTTCACTTGCCTAGATTCTTGGGCTCAACTTGAGACAACAGAGCAAGGTTTGCGTAGCTTGCACTGCCAAGAAGTCTCCTTCTAGTTTGTACACCAAGTTTTAATCACCAATAATTTGACTTTCAGGATTTTGTTTCTGTATATAACTAGGAGTTTTAGGCCTTTTCATTGAGCTTCTTTCTTCATCTTCTACCTCTATTTCTTCTTCATCTAAGAATCTGGTGGCTGAACTTCCTTCTCCATTTGAGTTCACGTTTTCTTTGGATGGCTCAGATTGTGATGGTATTTCATCCACTACAATGTCAATGTAGTCTTCAATTCTTTTTGTTCTTTTGTTGAAGCATTTGTAGCTCTTGCTTTTAGCTAAGTATCTAAGGAATATACCTTCATCCACAAGAGGATCAAACTTTCCAAGGTTTTTATCATTAGTTTAATGAAGAATTTGCTCCCAAACACCTTGTAGTGTCTCACTTATGCATGTGTCCCTTTCCATAACTCATAGGGAGTCTTATCACTATTAGGTTTGAGTTGTGTTATGTTTGCTAAATATTTTTTTCCTATGCTACTTCTCCCCAAAAGGCGTGTGGTACGTCTGCCTCATCCATTATAGCTCTGGTCATCTCTTGAATTGTTCTATTATTTCTCTCTACTACTAAATTATTTGTGGAGTTCTGGCCACTGAGTATTGCTTCCTTATGACATGTTCTTCACAATACTCTTCAAATTATCTTGAAAGGAATTCTCCACCTCTGTTGGACCTTAGGCATTTGATGTTTATATCTTTCTCAGTCTCAACCTGAGCTTTGAATATCTTGAAATGATTCAGAGCTTTTAATTTCTCTTTCAAGAGCATTATCCATGTGGCTCTGGTAAAATCATCAATAAATAAAATAAAGTACTTTTCTCCTCTTGGGATTTTTGTCCTGGTTGGGCCATAAATATCAATGTGAATCAACTCCAGAGGTTTAGATGATGAGAACTCCTTATCAGATTCACATATGGAACAATATTAATTATCTTTGTGCTCCTTGACCTTCTTAGACACCTTGAATGTTGGCTCCTTTGGTTTGATCTTATCTTTCCCAAATCTCATCTCATAGGTTGTGAGTGTATCGAGTAGCTAGTCCATTGTGAGACCTTTTTAGATCAATCATCTCTCTAATGTTAGAGATTTTGGAAAAATTCTCATAGGAAGAGATCGTAAGATTTTTTGAATAATTACATCTTCTTTGATAGCTTATGATCTAGGTGGATATTGGTGCCTACCTGCCAAGTCCACTTGGACCCCCACCATTGTTTCTCTTAGCTTTTTCAGTTTCCTTAATTGTAGCACAACTTACTATTTTTAGCAGTTTTTTGGGTCCTGAACTTCTGGAGCCATTTTGAGGCCCTAAATGTGTTAGGTAAACTTGACTCAAGATAGAGTCAAAGTTGACTAGGTTAAATAGTGATGGTTTTGGGGCACATGGTATTGTGCACCCATGGTATTCTGCCCGTGGTATTATATGTAATGGAGCCTATAAAAGACTGGAAGGACTTCATTGTAATGAAAAGGCCTGGAGGTGAGTGGTGAAGGCTCACTTGGCCGGATTGGCCAAGGTTTTGGCCAGGATAATGAAATTTCATTATGATTGGGTTTTTCCCCGGATTTGGGGTTTTCCCAGATAAACATTTTTGTTCATGTGTTTATGGTTGTTGCTAGTTATTTTATTATATTTATTCCTCTAAGTAATTATTTATGTTATGCAGTAAATTTCTTAACAACTGGTATAAGAGCCAGATATTGGCTTCAAAGGGATTCTTTGTTTCCAAGGGTTTATAGTGCCTAATGAGATCAATGCAGCCTTTTTACAAGATCTGGGTCTAAAAATAATGGTGGAACAATCGTACGCAGAAGAACCTCGAGGAGAGTGTGCGTAAGATAGTGCCGTAACTACGAGGGATCATAGTGCATTTACGATATTTATGGGTTTGGAACATGTGGACGAATTGTCGGGATTCATGCGGCTATTTAAAGAAGGTCAGCAGAAGAAAATTGTTCATGAGGCTTCGAAAATTGTTCGTTTTTTGCTATGTGAGGCCACCAATGCTGGAATCTATGAGGTTCTCGTCAGGCTCGCAGTTGAAGCGGTTTGATAGAAGTTTTTGAGAAAATCAGATTGAGAGAGGATGGATCAGAATTATAGAAGCAATAAACAAAAAAAAATGAAGTCAAAATTATTGAATGTAAATGGGCATACTACTGTAAGACCTGGTAAGGCATGTGTACCCCTCGGTGATCACTAGTAAAGTCAGGGTTAGACCTAGGTCATAGGGGGGATGTCGGGTTAAGAATACCCTGGGTAAAAACTTTGAGGGGGGTAAGAGCTAGAGTGAGCGGGATTGTCTCACTTAGCAAGTTTGGCTGGAGTCAGTCAAGGAACCCCAAGTCAAGTTTAAGGGGTGAATTGTTAGGTAAACTTGACTCAAGATAGAGTCAAAGTTGACCAGGTTAAACAGTGATGGTTTTAGAGCCATGGTATTGTGCACCCATGGTATTCTGCCCGTGGTATTATATGTAATGGAGCCTATAAAAGGCTACAAGGACTTCACTGTAATGAAAAGGCCTGGAGGTGAGCGGTGAAGGCTCACTTGGCCGAATTGGCCACGGTTTTGGCCAGGATAATGAAATTTCATTATGATTGGGTTTTTCCTCGGATTTGGGGTTTTCCCAGATAAACATTTGTGTTTATGGTTGTTGCTGGTTATTTTTTTATATTTATTCCTCTCAGTAATTATTTATGTTATGCAGTAAATTTCTTAACAAAATGACGTTTTTTGGGAAAACTGGGAGAAACATGGGTCCATGGACTGATGTTTCTCTTCCTAAAGTTGTAGTTCTCGGATAGATATTTCTAAGGAGATATTGTGCATGTCAAACAGAGATCATATGCCAAAGTTACGACCCTGGGAAGTTGATGTACCAATTTACCCAAACGGGGCCCACAGTTTGGCGTTTCATCTTCTAGGGTTAGGTTTTTGGATGTTTAGGGTTTTCCATTGTTTCTCAACAATAAATAGGCCTTCGAGCCTCATTGTAACACATTTAAGAGGCATGTATCCGCCACATCTCTTTTCAGAGATAAGCTACCATCACCCTAACTGGTTTATTTCCATTTTTGTTTGTAAGCATATTTCAGCATTTTACATTAATGAAATGAAGTATTATATCCACTACATCTCTGTGTTTATGGTTATCTCTGTAATTTGTTGTGTTCCTATTTAAAGCCATACTTTCCACCATTACTAGACACATCCGACATTGCTACCATCACCCTAACTCGTTTATTTCCATTTCTGTTTGTAAGCATATTTCAGTATTTTACATTAATGAAATTAAGTATTATTTCCGCTACATCTCTATGTTTATGGTTATCTTTTTAATTTGGATCTAGGAATTCAAAGTAAGGGAAAGGTGCCCCCAAAACGCAGAACAAAGGACAAAGCCAAGGTGGGACGACCCAAGACAACCCGCCAAGGCTGCAAGTAAAGAACAATGCCGTGAAGTTGAAAAAGGACACGGGAAAGTGGTGTGAGTTCCATAGGAGCTCCACTCACAACACAAGTGAGTGTCAGACCAAGCAGTCACTGGTGGCTGAGCTAAAGGTTTTAGAATCAGATGTATGTTCTAACTCTGAGTCAGAACCCGACAAGGGGAATGATAAAGGGAAGCAGATTATCGATGTGGAGTCCAACGCCACCGTTACCACCACGAAGATACAGAAGGAGGAACCCAAAGATCTAGAGGAGGAGGATCATCTCTTGCACTCCCAGATGTGGGTAAAGGGCTCCCTGCTACAATTCATTGTCGACAGCGGGAGCCAAAAGAACCTCATTTTGGCAGAGGTCGTGAAGCGGTTAGGCTTACCGACCACAACACATCTATAACTATACACCATAGGGTGGCTTCACCAAGCACGAGATCTTCACGTGAGCCAGCAGTGTCACCTTCCATACAACATCAAACCATTCATGGATAAGGTATTATGTGACATTGCTCCCCTTGAAGTTTGTGATGTATTATTAAGACAACCATACTTATGGAAGCGACATGTTGTGTATGAATCAAGGCCTCGTGCTGTTATTGTTACATTGGGAAATAAGTTGTACAGGATACCGAAGGTAGCACTACCTACCGCCATCTCTTTGGTTACTGCAAAACAATGCAGTAAGCTCATTTCCAAAACCGGGAAATTTACTTTCCTGATGATACGCCCTCAAGGAAAGAAGAAGACGATGGCCATGACCTCTAGACAGGGCCCCTCTGCACAACAACTAAAAATGGACAAGGTCATGGAGGAGTACGAGGGCATCTTCACCTCCCCTGTAGGGGTTCCTCTACACTGTCAGGTCAAGCACTCCATCGATCTGACCCCAGGTGCGCCGTTGCCCAATGGACCAATCTATCGGTGCTCCATTATGGAGAACGATGAAATCAAAAGGCAGATTCAGGAGATGCTACAGAAAGGTCACATCCGTTCAAGTTCATCACCATGTGGGAGCCTGGTCGTGTTGGTACAAAAGAAGGTTGGGACTTGGAGACTCTGTATTGACTATCGGGCGCTGAACAAGATCACTGTTCGTAATAGGTACCCGATCTCGCGGATTGATGACCTCTTAGACAACCTAAAAGGGGAAAAATATTTAAGCAAGATCGATCTGAAGCCAGGATATCACCAGGTACCAATTGAACCCTCTATTGTGTGGAAGATTTCCTTCAAAGCCAAGGAGGGCCTTTTCAAATGGTTGGTTATGCCTTTCGGATTGATGAATGCTGCTGCAACCTTCATGAGGCTAATGGATGACGTCTTGTGGCCATTCACCAACTCATTTGTAGTGGTATACTTGGATGACATCCTGATCTTCAACCAGAGTTGGGAAGAGCACCTCCACCACATCTGACAGGTTCTCCAAACACTGCGGCAACACAAGCTATGTGCCAATTTGGAGAAGTGCACTTTTGGCATGACCCAGGTTTAGTATCTGGGATACATCATTGATGAA
Source organism: Pinus taeda (assembly GCA_000404065.3). Lineage (NCBI taxonomy): Eukaryota > Viridiplantae > Streptophyta > Pinopsida > Pinales > Pinaceae > Pinus > Pinus taeda. Next base: position 34,166 of record APFE030614363.1, read on the forward strand.
CAAGGGGTGCATGTGGATCCAGCCAAGGTCCAAGTCATTCGGGATTGGCCATCACCAACCACTCTGAGAAAGATCTGTAGCTTTCTAGGTCTTGCCAACTTCTACGCAGGTTCGTGATGGGGTTTTCTCATATCACTTGGCCCTTGAGTCAAGTCACCAAGGAAGGAGTGAAAGAAAATTTATTTTGGTCTGAATCTCAATAGAAGGCATTCACAGAGTTGAAATATTGCCTCAGTCGACCACTGATCATGGCGTTAACCACTATGCTCAACTCTTGTGGGCATGAGACTTCTGATTGGCTACTTCTCTACAAAAGCGACCCAAAATTCGGCCACACATACCAAACACTCTTGGAGGGTCGGCATTTTCCAGATTTTTACCTCCAGGATGCCGTGTTATGCCAATTGGGTCACCTTTGTGTTCCTTCAAGCGAGCATGCCAAGATGATTTGGGAAGCACACTACAGTGGGGTTGCTGGGCATTTCGGGGTCGAGAAAATGGTGGTAGTACTGAAAAAGTATTTCTATTAGCCGAATCTTCGATAGGATGTTGGGAAGTACATCAAATCATGCACTGCCTGTGCCATTTCCAAACCAACCATCAAGAAGCAAGGCCTCTATACCCCGCTTCCTACCCCTAGTCGACCTTGGGAATCCATCTCCATGGATTACATGTCAGGCCTTCCTTCCACTAAGCATGGAAACGACTGTGTTTTTGTGGTCGTCGATAGGCTCTCGAAGATGGCCATTATGGCGGCCTGCAAGAAGAATATCACAACAGAAGCCACTGCTAAACTCTTCTTTGAATGAGTGTGGGTGCACTTTGTGATCCCACAGTCTATCATCTCAGATCAGGACAGCCGGTTCCTCAGTACATTTTGGTCTAGTCTCTGGTCAATGCGGGACACCAAACTCACTAAGTCCACAACATTTCATCCTCAAACTGATGGCTAGATAAAGGTTGTCAATGGGATGATTTTACACATTTTGCGCATGTACAACTCCAAGCATCCATGCACATGGGACGAGAACTTCCCCTATGTTGAGCACAACTACAACTAAGCTCTTCACAGCTCGACTGGCCATCACCATTTTCAGGTGGGCTTGGGATTCCAGCCACTATGTCCCATTGATGTGGCCATTCCATTTGTAGCTACTCACACAGATTCAACTCGTGTCCAATCTGAAACAGATAAGGCAATCATCTTCATTGAGCACATCCAACATATTTTCCAGCAGGTCCATGACATTATGGAGAAATCAAATGCCAAGTACAAGCAGCGACATGATCAACATCAGGTGTCACAAAAGTTTCAGGTGGGCGACAAAGTCTGGTTGCATTTGCAAAAGGAACGCCTTACCGGAGCCTATCAGAAACTGAGACCACTCTGATATGGTCCTTACACCATTACCAAGGCTGTGGGAGACAATGCATTTGAGCTTAGCATTCCCCCATTCCTTGGCTTGCACCCAGTGTTCAATGTGAGCTGCCTTTGGCCATACTTTCCACCATTACTAGACACATCTGACATTGCATAGATAACCCTAACTGGTTTATTTCCATTTCTATTTGTAAGCATATTTTAGTATTTTACATTAATGAAATGAAGTGTTATTTCCGCTACATCTCTGTGTTTATGGTTATATCCAGATTTAATAGTGGATTGATGACCTCCTGGACCAACTAAAGGGGGAAAAATATTTTATCAAGATCGATCTAATGTCAGGATATCACTAGGTAGCAATCAAACCCTTTGATGCGTGGAACATTGCCTTCAAAGCCAAGGAGGGCCTTTTCGAATGGTTGGTTATGCCTTTCGGATTGACGAATGCTCATGCAACCTTCATGAGGCTAATGGATGACATCTTGCAGCCATCCACCAACTCATTTGTAGTGGTATACTTGGATGACATCCTGATCTTTAACTAGTGTTGGGAAGAGCATCTCCACCACATCCAACAGGTTCTCTGAACACTGTGGCAACACAAGCCATGTGCCAATTTGGAGAAATGCACTTTTGGCATGACCCAGGTTCAGTATCTGGGATATATTATTAATGAACAGGGGGTGCATGTGGACCCAACCAAGATCCAAGTCATTCGGGATTGGCCATCTCCAACCACTCTGACAGAGCTCCGCAACTTTCAAGTTCTTGCCAACTTCTACCACAGGTTCGTGTTGGGGTTTTCTCATATCACTTGGCCCTTGAGTCAAGTCACCAAGGGAGGAGTGAAAGCAAAATTCTTTTGGTCTGAATCTCAACAGAAGGCATTCACAGAGTTGAAAGATCGCCTCTACACAACACAGTGCTTGCATTACCAGATTTGCAACAACCATTTGAGGTTGAGACAGATGCCTCTGACTATGCTATTGGGGCAGTCCTTACTCAACAGGGCATCCAGTGGCATATCACAGTGAGACACTTTCAGACACAGTCTGGAAGTATTCCACTTATGAAAAAGAGATGTATTCCATTGTGCAGGCTTGCCGACAATGGAAGCATTACATTTTGGGGAAGGAAACAGTGATCCACACAGACCACCGACCCTTGCAGTTCATACAGACCCAAG
>APFE030614378.1:0-19016 GCA_000404065.3 Pinus taeda
GAGTATCAAGCATTGTGTGCAACAACATGTGAAGCAATCTGGTTGAGGAGACTTCTCAAAGATGCAGGAAAAAGAACAGAAGCAACCCACTTCTATCAAAAGCGACAACCAGAGCACCATCAAATTAGCATACAATCCAGTGTTCCACAAAAACACCAAGCATATAGACACCCAGTTCCATTTTGTTAGAGAGAAAATACAGTCAAATGAAATTGATGTTGAATATTATAAAACTTGTGACAATGTGGCTGACATTTTTACAAAGCCTCTTGCACGAGTAAAATTTGAATTGTTTAGAAAGATGCTAGGAGTTCAGGAGAACCCTTTCTCCATTAAGGGGGGGAGTTGAGAATAATTAATATTACTTTATTATTAATGGAGAAAATGGTTACATTGTTGTAACTTTCTCCCTAGTTTAGGATTAGTTCCTATAGTTATGGGGTTTGGGTACAACTTCCTCTTTCCTAGTATTGTATTTAATGATGTAATCTTTTGATTGAAAGTAATAGAGTGAACGAGTGACATCTCTCAAGTTTTGTGAATGTAGTCTCCAAGTGCAGGCCACACCTGAGAGCTACATCTCTTTCTTTTCAATTCAGTGCATATTTTATCTGATTCCTTTTCAACTCCACGCAGTCCTCTAATGAGCTCCAACAACCCGGTTACCATGCAGGGAGCTCTTCAATTGTAGAATCTTGTAGACTGTGGTCTTAGTGCCCTCGGCTCTCACAACAAGCAACTAAATGACCTCTCCAAAACTAGAAAGACTATCAGTATCTAATTTTGATGCACATATTTCTGAAGATGGATTGAAATCAGCAAAAAAATTGCATTTTCTATAGAAGATAATAATTTAGAAGAAAATTTTCCAAATTGGTTTTCAGATCTCCACGACGTGCACCTTCTAGGTTACTCAAAACAATAAAATTATGAGATAATTGAAAATGGATGATCACTAGGAAGGACAAAAAATATGAGATATAAGGTTCACTAAAGGGGTTTACCCCAATCTTGAAATTCTTAGGGTATGAGACATTGTGAATATTCTTAGCATTGGTGAAACCTAAAAGACGTCCAATCCATAGCCTAGTCATATTATCCCAAAACAAGTAACAATATGTTTTATATTCCATCCACTTGCATCCATGGTACGTTCCAAAACTACTGTTGAACTGTGATCAAGATAGTTTCGAGCCAATACTAAGTTACTTCTAGGTAACAAAATCACAAATATCACAAAAAACTAGTAGCAATTGATTTGATACAATATGGCTGAATGCCAATTAGTAGTCAAATGGAAGAATTTGTACCATAGTATATGTCATGATCCAACATCCCAAAGGATCTTCCGCTTATTTCCACATTTCTCTCACTCCCCTCTCTTATCAAGCCACAACTTAAGTGCATCGCTGTCAATCAGAAATGCCATTGTTTCTTGATAATCAGAGACAGATACAAATAGTCCATCTTAAATAAGCCATTTAAAGGTTAAGGAATGGGCATTGCTTCCTAGCATGCTTTGCAATCAATTTCAAAAGAAGATCTGGTGTAGCACCCTTTAACTCCCGAGGTTTGAAGTTGAACAACGTCAAATATCACACCATGTTTCAGAGATAGTTGGCAGATATCCTTTGACACTGAGATTTCCGCACTACAAATATGTTGTCAAAAGAAAACACGCAGGGTTGATTGCACAGTTGTCACCTTAGCTGCTACACCATCGATGATCCAAGACTCCACTGGCAAACTCACCACCATGCTACCTCAATGCATAGTAATGAATCCTACCATGCAAGCAACAGCCCAACAGGCACACAGTAGGCGCACTTATACACCACAGTCTCATGCAGATCTTCACCCTTATCCACCTTGGGCTCTCCACCCTCAAGCTCTGATACCAAGATAAAAACTGATGTTCTATTAATTAAGTAGCTCTCTAGGTAAGATACCTTGAGAGTGCCCAAGCACTTCACACATGCACACTCTGTACAATCAGTAGAAAACCCTAGTATATATAGGCTTTCTCACAATCATGATGGTTTCAACCATTCCCTAGATAGTAGGATGTGAGGTCTAATATTAGAGTTTGAGTCCTATTATCATCACAACAATAATCTAAGTTTCAAATCCTAATGTGGTAGGTTAACAACATTGACTTGTCTTGCTCGAAAGAAAATAGTACACATGGTTCATTTTGCCTTTTAAATTCTATTGCTTTCCTAATATAAAAAGATTTCATAATGAAATTTTAAATTACAGTTTGATTTTAACTAGCACAACCATATTTAGTAAATATGGTTGATATAGGTAGATAGGTGTATATCAAGCATATATATCAACCACATTTTCCAATGTGGTTGATATACTTGGATAGGCTTATATCAACCACATTAATAATTATTATGAGTATTTAGGATTATTAATAACTATATAAATAACTATATAGAATTATTAATAACTACTCCAATATATTAACAACAAGATTATTTTTATATATCATTGTATGAATACTATATTAATATTATAATAATTATATAAACTCCTAATATATATTAATTAATAATAAGAATAGGTAATAATAATATTAGATTATCATTATATTTTTTCACTTGCTGGTTCACGGATACCCTGGTCAGCGGGTAGCCGCTACGTCCAGGGGTTTAATAACTAATTGGACGCAACCCGAAGGGCATCAACACCCATCGGCCTATTTACTGACCTAACCCCAAGAGCTTTCGGGATTCGACCCTGTGACCTCCCATTGGCAAGGCACTTGATTTGACCGATTGAGCTAACTCTTAGGGCTTTTTTTTTATGTTGGTTCACGGATACCCTGGTCAGTGGGTAGCGGCTACGTCGAGGGGTTTAAATCTCTGAGTGGACGCAACCCGAAGGGCATCAACACCCATCGGCCTATTTACTCACCTGACCCCAAGAGCTTTCCGGAATTGACCCTGTGACCTACCATTGTCCAGGCACTTGATTTGACCGATTGAGCTAACTCTTGGGGCTTGGATTATCATTATATTATTTAAATAATCTAAAAATATAAAATTATAAAAAAATAATAACAATTATATTGTATTATTATATAATAATAATATAATATTCATATTAATATTTTGATTATTATATTATAATATTATTATTATATAATTATAATAATATACAATATCATTACCATATATTCATAATAATATATCAATAATATCAAGGTTTATTAATTATTTATATAATATTTATATAATATATATAGAAATAAGGTGGTTGTTAATATTTATATAGTTATTAATAATATTCGATTATAATACTATAATTAATTTTTTTATTATTATTATATTATAATAATATACAAATATAATTATTATTATAATAAAATATAATCAATATTATTATAATAAGAACAATAAAGACCAAATTATTTATTATTTATGATAATTAATTAAATATACAATAATAACAACTATTTATTATATAATTAATATTTATGATTATTTATATTAATATCGTTATAATAATTCAAACTCATAATAATAATATTAAATTATCATTTATATATTTTAAAAACTCTAATAATTAATAATAATATTTGATTATAATATATATAATTATATTTTATTATAATATATATTATATTATATTATTTAATAATAATATACAAATATAATTATTATTATATTATTATAATAATACAAATATAATTATTATTATAATAATAATTAATATATTCATTGTGTCATTCAAAATCGTTAGAAAAATATTTTGAAAAAAAAAATACAAGCCAGCATATGGGAAATGAAAATATAAAAGAAAGAAATATATAAGAACAACTCTTCAAACATTAAGACCTCAGGTATAATATATATGCTTATATTACTGTATACAACTCCGCTTATTGCTATATGGGTGGGGGACCCAAAATAAAATAAAAAAAATTCACAATGAAATTCTAAATTACAGTTTGTTTAAACGAACAACAAACAAATTGTTTATAATCAATACAAAATATATTTAAATATTATTCAAAGAGATATACAAATTGGATTCTATTTAAGCGAGATACATATCTTCTATCTTTCTGCTATATTGAGTTCAACTGCAAGCTCTTAGCCTCATCTCTCGACATACATCTAAAATCTTTGAGATAGAGCTATACGATCCTTTCCCAAGTTATGTATATCCATAGTTGATGTAGGAAAGAATTATAATTAGGATTAGTACCAAGATATGATGAGAAAAGGGAAGTGGATACTTCATGTTGAAGTTAATTGAATGCAGTCTGGACAACAACGTTACACCCCGTTTTAGTGACCACAAAGAAATAACGTGTTCAATAAACATAAAACAAATTTTATAGAGAAAAAGAGGAACCAAGACCGTACATTTTACCTTGAATTTGGCGACTACAACTAACAATATCTCTGGACAGTTCTTTATAAGATACTGAAGTAATGCATGCAGAGCACTCCCATGCCCAATCTCTATCAAATGGCATAATATCACTGCTAGATCAACTGAATGCCATCCCTGGTCAGCAGAACCACATGGAAGGAAGTAAATTCCATGTGGACCTTTGCGGGATGCTTACAAAAGAGGGAATTTTTGTTGAAAAAAAATAGAGTTATAATCATATTAAAGAGAGACAATATGATCGCCCATAGGTTAGCCCTATTAGTAGATTCTCTTGTGTGATTTAAAGAAAGTCTCAATATTAAATCCCAGTGAGTAATTTGGGGTTACCAGCTAGTATTTCAGTGAGTGATTATTACCATCCTCAGTTTGAGAACGGGACGAAGACAGGGGAAATACAATAGGGTATGGAAAGGTACCAGCATCCTCACTTGGATGATTAATACAGAGAAAGGGATTACATTTTTCCAGTAATAAAAACAGAGACAAATGATAAGTCACATCATCATCATCCGTTCTCTCTTTGAATGTGTAAACGTGAAAACTTAAAGATAGGGAGATACAACAAATCTCAAGAAGGACAGTCGACTTTCAACATTATGTCAGACACCCACATACTATTTGGATGGGAAAAGGATCCAAAAAAAATTGTACTAAGAAACGATATATTATTACACCCATTTGTGGCAAGATAAAACCAATTTCAATTTAAGAAAAAATTCAAAATACATGCAACTCATCATGTCAAAATCCCACAGAAATCAACAACTTGTTTAGAACTACATTTCTACCTGCAACGTCTTTCCATGAATTGACATCAAAATACAGAAGGCCTTTTTATATGGAAAATAGAAGCCTTCCTAATCAGAAGACTCCATGACAAAGATCCAACTGTTTCATGGCAATCAACACTATTAGACATTTCTCACTAGAAACTACCTGCAATTTATATGGATGAAACTAGCTTAAGATTATGTGAATGGGAAAAATATAACCAATTGTTTGATGGAATCCAAAAGAACACCATTTTAAGAGTATAACCATGAAGAATCAGTTATGGAAATGTTAAAAATTGAAGTATAAAATACATTCATAGAAATTTTATACAATTCTGATGAATATGCATGTTATTTTAGTAGTTGTGAGAGGTATAATTTCATATATTTAGAATCCCATATAGCTTTATAACTTGTTATTCACATATTTACCTATTCTAATGACAAAGATAATCATTGAATTTAACACAATTTGACAATATACTAGAGCTATATAGACATATACACATGATCCAGGTTACACTGATAACTGAAACCCAGTCCTTATAACTTGAAATTCACATATTCACCTATTCCAATGAAAAAGTTGAACATTGAATTTATTAATATAATAGGGTTGTATTCCCATGATGCCGTTAATGAATTCCATACGTACACATGACCCGAAAAATTACACTGATAACAAAATCCAATTCCTTGTAACTTTTAATTCACATATTAACCTAGTTGCAAAGTTATAAATTGTGGGACTAATATTGAATCCGTATCCAACTACTCATCCAAATTTGGATTCTAAAACGGAAAATAAACCTATGAAATATACATATGAACATTAGCAAGGGCTACACATCCCACCATTCATACATATGAACATTAACAAGGGCTACACATCCCACCACTCATCTTCTAAAGTCAAAACCTAAACAACCAAAACAAACATATCCATAGATAAGACTCTGTTTACTGTTTGTGGTGGGTTTGTAAAGAAGTTCCCATTAATGTGAATAGAGCTGGGAGCACATTCTTTATTAATATTGAAACAACTTCTACAATGTCAAAGATATGTATCCGTGTTTTAATCTGGTTGGAGAAGGACATGACATTAACCTTTTGGACATCTCTGCACAAGATAACGAGGGGAGAGAGAACTAAAACCCTAGATTAAGTTTGACCCTCAGCATAACATAAAGGATTATCTGGTATTTTGACAGATTTTCTTATGGCTATGGCAGTTAATTGAGTTCACAAATAACTTGCATACTTACATAAAAGTATAACTGACAGCAAATGAATACATCAACTCGAAAGAACACATAAAAGTAACTGATTACAGGCATATGCAATTCAAAATAACAATCATGTCTCGATAACTGCATGCTTGGAGAAAAAATGATTTCTCTTTAATGATGCTCATCAAGGATAGTATTAGAATAGAAAACCTAATAACGAAGAATCAAGTGTACTATTGTAATCATTCACAGTTGTATGTACTCTGGAGAGCTCATCATAATTCTCACTATGTTTTGGGAAACAAACATTGAATTTTTAAAGATAAGATTTTGTCAAGTTCTTTAACACAAACGAATTTCTGTCTTACAGAATCCTGAATGTCGACATTTATGTTTGTAGGATCACCAAGGTAAGCATCCTTTTGAGAAAGGAATTTTGCAGGTGCTTTTGCTTTAGGATTCTTACACATTTTTTCCCTTCTGGAATTGCCACATTTCTCTTTCTTTCTCTATGTGAAAGAGCTCTACTGAATGACTCTAGATGCTTATAAGAAAAAATCTATAAATCCTCTTCGCTGTCTATGAGGATTTCAGTTGGGTTCTGATTCAACGTGCATATTTTCACATCACTATCCTTTCTTCCATATAAAGCAAATTCCTCGAGTTCTTTGCTCGGGCTCAATTTCTTTGCTTTCTCTGTCTCCTTTGCTAAGTTTTGTTTAGGATTAGATCCCATTACTCAAAGGGATTATAGGCAATGGTTTCCATTCTAAAAAATAATATCAAGAACAGATCCTTAACATCTATTTAGGCACCTAGCATTTGGTGTTGATGTATATGATCTCAATCCTCTCATAGAAGTTGAACCCTTTGCGACCCTTGTCCTGAAGTAGGAGGGACAATAGAGATGGTTTGGAGATTGCCATTGTAACGATTATAAAAGGTAATCCCATTCTAATTTTTTCCAGTATCGTAAAAGGGAGAGTTTATTATCAAAATAGAGGACTCCAAAGTAACACCACCAGCCTTACCAAGGAATGCACAAGAGGGTAGAAATTTCAGAGTACCTATTTGACACATGATTCCCATAATGCCTGGACGATGGAACATAAAGTAAAACTTCAACTGAGTCGATGATTTTTTCGTCTATAGATGTTCTATCTTGAATGGGTTCTTGGCCTATAAATATTCTTTCAGCTCCAGTATGTGTCTCCCTTTGATGCCTCTCCATCACCCCAGATGAGGCACAATTTGTTGGATGAAACCAACTGACATGGTTTTGTGAAGAGACCTGAAGTAGTAGATTCGAGAGTTTTTCGTTCCCTTCATTTTTCTTGCCATGCCTTTATTACCACCTTTTTTTTAAGAACTAGTACACTTCTCCCCATTAGCATCCAAACAAGTCTAAAGGGGAAACAATATTTCATCCCAAATGTTTGCCTGGCTTAAGCATTTGCCTGCTAGATCAAAGCTAAGTTAATTTCTCAAAACAATTTAAAGGATTTGAAATTGTATATGTTCTTACTAAGAGATTTGAAATACCATTTACTTTGTGATGTTCATATAAAATATAAAATTTTAGGCCATAACGCCCTAAATATGTATTCTCCCATGCAGCCGTCATTGAGTACTCGGTAGCAACGGCTGGGGATAATAGTGTTACCCAAAAAAGCTCAAACGTTTTTTATAAATGCCATCAACAATTTAATACTGCTACTCTTTTTATAACTTTGAACCTTTTTTTTAAAGATTTTTGTTGTCGAATGCAAACATACATGTTTGGAATATTGTGTACATGCTTTAGATTGGATACTTAGTTGTTCATACCCTATCTGACCGCATGCTTGAGAATTGGATTGACGAGGCATAAGAGCCATATTAGTCCCATGTTTTTAGTACCAAAAGCATGACGAATGGTTTCTTCATATTTTGAATTGGAGATCTTAGTAGATGCATTGCTATCATGTAGAATGTGCTGTGGTTATTTAGGAACCCCTCGTTCATAATCGTTCATACTCACTCATTGGAGTGAAAAATTTTCCATTGAGGTCTTTATTCATCTTAATTTCCTTGTGTGGATTGAGTTTCCTCACCATAAAGCCTTAGTTTTGGCACTTTCTAGAGAACCATCTAAATTTCTTGGAAAAATTACTTTTCATGGCCATCACAGAACATTTCAGGTACTTCCTAATAAGCGTATTTGTGTGCAAGTTCACCTACATGGAATATTTAAGGAATAATTCAAGATAGAAGATGTTGATGAAGTAATCTACCAACTTTTGAGATATACTAATTTGTTGAACACCTATGTTGTTAAATCCTCAAAGATATAATCAAAAACACCAATGGAAACTTTGAAACCTCAAGCACCCCAAGTCAATTTGACCCCTTCAACTTCTTTTTCTAACTAGCATATTTGGACTACAATAACAAGAAAGGGTAGTAATGTAGGAAAACAATTCTAACTAGCCCCACGGGCCAATTTGTCTACCTTGGGAAGCCCCTCTCACCAGCTAGTTTATTATGTGCCCAAAAAATATTAGGGTGCTTACTAATGTTTCACATTCTCCATGGGAAACTCCTATATACACATAGTCACTTCCAAATTTGTTGAGAGTGAGCAACCAAGAGAAAACACATAAAACCAAGGGTCCTTCACAACATCCTAGAAACATGGAGCATTTTTTCCCTCCTATTATAAAGTCTACTATCCTTTCCATCTTATAGACCAAGAGGATGGCATAAGAAGTAAATGTGGAGTTTGAATTTCACTTTGCATTGTAGAATGAAGGCCTTCTCATGGAATGTCAAGGGTCCCCCCAACCATAGTCATAAAGGCATAGTTGCAAGAAACTAGGTCATGTCACCCCTTAGCATCTAGGGGTAACTAGAGGAAATTGTTTCTCCTAAGTTTCCTAAACACAAATAATAATTCCACACTTAACATCCATGGTTCCACATAGGTGGTTGATGACGCTTTCCATTTCCTCAAACATGGGTTGATTGTCATATGTCACACATATAGATTCATGTTTCATAATACCATGAAAAAGGAAGAGTACATATTTGAGGTTAATGTAGCTTAAATGAATAAAAAATAATGAAAAAGAGAAAAAAAAAAACTACATAATCTTAGGATGCAAAAAATGGATTTTCTAAGTTGTATAAACTCTATATCTATCCATTGTTTTAGCCCTAATCCATTATTTCATCTTAACAAATGTTATATAAATTTTTAGATTATCTTATCTATCTATTGTACCATGTTTTTATCATTTTTTAATACCTCTTAAGACAATAATTTTTCCTTCAAGGTTTCAATATATCCTCAAAATTCTTTTAGTTGTATAAGCACCATTGGACTAGATAATCCTAGTGAACTATGTTTAGCCATTTTTTAGACATTAATAAAGTCATCCCATATTTATCTTCTTTTTGCTTCTTGACCCTCACTTGTTTTATGAGTTCAACACATAAATTATCCACATTAGATTGAAAAGTTTTTTCATATTTTCAAAACTCTTTATTTCCTTTTCCAAATATGTGAGCTTCTCTTACAATGAAATTTCTTCTTCTCTATTAGGATTTAGCTTTATTGAGTGTGTAATAATAAAAAATATATAATAAATTACATATTGAAATTTCACCTATACTTGCAGATGGAATTACATTAATGATTAAACACAACTTTCTTCCAAAAAGAGTAACCATCTTCTCAAACACCATTTTCATTTCAGGTTATGTATAACATGAAAATTGTGTGATTTCTATTATTCACTAGCCTTTCAAATTTCAAACATCCCTTCTTCTCTCCTTTTCAAGAAATATTCTTTCACGAATGTTACTTATTGAAAGGATGAATCAACTTCTCAAACAAAATATACACACCTTGTTACCACTGAATCAATCACCCTATATCTGTAAAAGTGATAAATTATTAGATGATAGATTTGGGTAAGTAGAAGGTTAGCCGTTGTCACCCACAAGTCCTTCTCTATTATTCAAGCCATATATTCTCCACCTCAAGGGTGGCTTCCCTAATGAAGGTTGTTGGAAATTGAAGATATGAAGTGCAAGGTGATGTGAAGAGTAATTTCTAGCAAAATAATTTTAAAAGTCCAAAAGAAAATGAAATGATGGTGAGCTAGATATTAGTGATATTGTGTGAATGAATTCATGCGAAAGTTACATATGGAAGGTTGTTATATATATGCAAAAGAGATAACACCGCTGAAATGTACAAGTCATTGACATTTATTTATTGCTATCGTGTTTTGCGGTAATAAACCTAGGATTGTTGCATTTGTAGACAACCTTAAATATTAAAGAAGATCATAATAGTTACTAGGAGTTAGGTGAATATAAATTTAGTCGAGAAGTAGAAACAACAACATAACCATTAACAAAAATCCAATGATGGGATAAGAAAAAGTGGAAAAAGTATATCAATCTTTTTCTCCCAAAATAACATGTATAGATTACTTCAACAAAAGAGAAATAAAATTTAAAATCTAATATACAGCCTCACCCAAAAGATGTTTATAGAGCTCCCAAACACATCCAAGCGATCTCTCTTTAAACTCCAAGGAAGAGAGTAATTCCACTTCCAACCATGCCTAAAAGAGAAGGAGCTCCTCTTTTTATGTGAGCATCTAACTCAATCCTTTATAATATTTTGGAAATACAAAATTTCTCAATGGATTACAAAGCTTCAATAACTCTTATGTGTATTAAGGATACTTTTAATTTATTGAATGTACATTTAAATAAATAAGTATCAACCCACTTTATGATAACCTATGTTTACCCAATGCATAAAAGGAGATATCCAAGTTGAATTGGTATATTCAGGTGACCATTTCACTAAGGGAAACTTCAAGCCATGGCTAAGTTATGCAACACCCTACAACATTATATTAGGTCCACATATATAATACTTTAACTCAATATGTCTTCTAGATATGCTTGAGCTCGGTCCTGTTGGAAACCTTGAGCACTATTGGGGGGGGGGGGGTGAATTCGTAGTGTGACTTATTATCAATTTTTCCTTTTATTACTTCTCAACTAAATAACACCGTTGCTATTGTAGCAATTCACAATATGTTAGAAGCATATGTATGAAGGGTAAACATGTGACCAAATAAGAAGTTAAACCAAAACAACTATGAGAGAAATAATAAAAAACACATCAATGCACAAGCACATCATCACACATGAGACACCAATATTTCCAGTGGAAATATTTCGGGGCGAGAAACCACCCTTGTTGTTGCTACATTGATTTGAATCTTGTATTAAGGAAGTTATGTCGTAAAAATATATGACATACTCCCATCAGATTGGAGACTCAACTTGCCAATACTAATCGTATAGGAGACTCAATTATACTGATCATCTTGAAAGACTATGTTGTCACATAGATCTACAAACTACCATTAGTTGAAAGCTACCACGGTCAATGATCCTTTCCCAACTCCGATTGGAATATCCAACTCTGATTGGATGGATAAATTGTTCCTTTCGTTAAAAAATTTCAATCACTTCTCTAGGCCCATGAAGTCACTTCTTCTCTACTCTACATGGACCTTGTTTCATTTATTTTCATGCTTGATCCAAGACACTCTTCTCAACTAATTTAGCTTTGCAATCATACTCTCATCAACAAGACTCTCTACAAAACATCATTGGAAATACCATGACAAACAAGAACTATACTCTAGAAAAATAGTGCCTCAAAATCATACACCAATTTTGCAACAACTATATCATCCAACAACATAAATGCTCCTCGATCAGATATTATATGATAGAACGAGATCTACGCTACATAAATCTACTCAATTCAGCAACAACATCAGATATTCTCACTTCTCTGCAATCTACAACATCTCCACACACTAAGCTTTCTCACAAGAAATTCTAAAACATTGTGCATCTTCTCCAATGAACACTCTCTTTGTCTGTATGCACATATGCAATAGAACATCAACCTCCTTTCTCTACACTCACACATTCTCTCCCTAATATCAATAATCTAACCTCTGAATGACGGATCTGATCCTGTATTTAAGCATAGTTGTCCACCATCTATATTACTCACACCAGCAATTTATTCACACTCTTAACACCTATTCAAATTTTATATTAAGTTAATAAAATGTTCAAACTCATACCATGTGAAATTACCATTTTATCATTATCTAGAAATGATTTGATGCACAAGGTTTGTAAGAAAATAGAGTCTAAACAGGGTAACACTCCTTCTACCTTCGAGAAAAGGCTTCATCTTAGGACTAACACTTTTTAATGAAGGAAATCTCAGTTAAAATGCTCCCAGTTCTCTCCTTAACTGTGTTACCCATGTTTGACCCCCAAAACCGAGTCAACATTGCTCCAAAACGTCCAAAACCAATCTCTTAGTGCATGCAATCACCTCCTAATCTAGTAGAATTAATACACCATCTCATGAGGATTAGATGAAGGCTCTAAGTCATCCTCCAACCCTATCGAACTCATCAACATGTTAGGGCCTCCAATCAAGTTTACGTGAGGCTAAAACTCACCTCTAATAGCTACACAAGTTGTAACATTTCTGAAAAGCTTATAGCACTTCTATAACCTCATCATCAAGTTCAAAACTCCTCAACAACAAGTCATGAATATAGTCACAACATGAAGACATAACCTTTCAAGCTCCACAACATACATCAACACTTGTTCATGCATCAAGTTACATGAAATCCAACATCCTACATCAATGCCATCATGAA
Organism: Pinus taeda; assembly: GCA_000404065.3. NCBI lineage: Eukaryota > Viridiplantae > Streptophyta > Pinopsida > Pinales > Pinaceae > Pinus > Pinus taeda. Next base: position 13,186 of record APFE030614378.1, read on the forward strand.
AACCATGATAAGGTTGATATTATTGCATTGAATATCATCACAAGGCATCACCATTGCATCATGAGTCCAACGCAAGGCTATCATCCATGACAACATAACTAGCTCAATGCCAACACAGGTAGTTGCAATCAATCAAACATATGTATGATTGAACACTTACACGACATGCTACAAGGTTGAAATCAATGCCAACACAAATGAGCTACAACTACAAAATCCATAATGCCAACAATCTCCCCCTTTGTCACTAATGGAAATGACACACAACCTCCAAAACAATCTCCTCTTCTATCACTCCCCCTTTGACATCAATTCCAATTGGTCAACTCATATGATAAGTCAAAAAATGATGAAATACAAACACTAAAGCATCTATCCTCCAAATGGTTGAATAATAATGTTATCAACAATTATTTATGCTCTCCATTTCAGCAACAAGCAACATATGAACCAAGCAAGATTCAAAGTAGTATATCCAAAAAACAACCTCTAGCAGCAACATCAATTATTCACTAGAAAACATTACCATCACTAATAAATAACAATGTACAACAATATCCAACAAAAGGTCATCAACCAACACTCTCCATAGGAACCACATAAGGACAACATCAACCACTCTGCCCATAACATCAAGCGAGGAACCCCACAATCATAACATATCGTAAGGAAAAACATGAACACCTCAAAGTGGGCTATAAAGCCAATAATGGTGCCTAAAGTAAATAGGAACAAATAATTCTCCCCTAAACATATGTCATCTCCAAAATTATCTCCAACATGCAATGAACAACTTCCATTGCAAACTATGTTTCCTTTCCAACACATAGAAGCACCATATGGAAGAACACTCTACATGACCATAATTGAATGACATATAACATTCTACATTCATTGTTGTAGAAACAACATAAGACCTCATACACAACAATTACATGGCCTCATGACTCATTACTAGATGAACAATGACAAATATAATATAAGTACATAGTGTCATGAGAATTTTACATGGATTTTACAGTAAAGAAAATTGTTTCTATGATCATCTCCTATGGACCAATGACTAAAATAAATGACATATCATGATTTTTACATCGTCATTAGCCCATACATGTGGCTACAAAATAACTCCATGAAATTCCTCCAAGACATGCCTAACATCTATGATGACACAACATATGATTGATTGGATTGTCACCTAACCCATAATGATAAAACAATAAAAGACACATGGTTGTAACAAACTACAAATAATAGCCTACATATGGTTGGCCCAAGTCTTAAGTCACATATGAAAGTCATTGCCACATGTCTTCATGCTAGGGTAACTAATGGATGATCAATAAAAGTTACAACAAGGCTAAGATAGCATGTTTTTCCACTCATAAACAATAAGTATACTAGTTGCAAAGAAAATATGAGTGAAAATGAATAAAAAATTGAAGAACAAGCCTTTCAACCCTAGAATTAGCACCTGTGATGCATGCAAAATTTGGTTAAAATCATCAGAAGCATAGTAACTCTCCCTATTCATGGGTTAACTCTATTATAACTCACTTATCCAAGGCATGACTAGTGTTAGTAATGCTCTGTTGCCCAACTGATAGCCTGTGTTAGTCCTTTTTAGGCCTCTTTCTTGATGTATTTTTCAAACTCTCCTTCAGGTACTTATATAGGGTCCAAAACTCCCCCTGAGATCAAACCTCACAAGTAGTTAATCATATTGATTTGAAAATGGATGGATGAACTCGATCAAAACTCACGGTACTAGTACTCGTCGTGCTGCTAACGCTCCCCCCTGTGACCATGTTGGTCTCATCATCATCTATAAGTAAGAATGAAATAGTCATGGACTGCACGATGCGCTGCTATTCACTACTTGAAGAGTTGTTTCTCCTTCTTTATCCACATGGTATTTGGATGCTTCTTTTCTTCCTTCATTGATTTTCTTCTACCTCCACTCTGTTCTTATTGTCCTTTCTAGTTTTTCCTTTAGTAACGGGGCAGCAAACAATCACTTACCATATGGCCAAAGTTATGACATGTGTAACACTACACATGGCCAAGTTATGAATAAATAAGATCAAATCTCTTGCTTCTCATGCTAGATCTAGACCTCGCATGCAATGTGTTTCTCCTCCACTGGTTATATCTGCAAATTCCTTATGGCCAAACAGGTTACATGAATAACAATATCCATGAAAAACATGATTATACGTGATGGCCAATATTCTTGGTTGTTAATACTATTGTAGGCTCCATTGATTTGATCTAAACGTTCTTCTCCTATAGTTAGCTCGAACATGCCCAAATTTATGACAACTATAACATTCTACCTTATGTGGGAAATCAACAAAAAGGGTTTGGTTCCTTTGAAATTTTATGGATTTTCTGTTATACTCTCTGGAGAAAACAATCTTTTGAATGTAACTATAGGCATTCCTTGATTTTTTCTTCTCGATTGTGCCATATTTTGCCTGCTTCAATTGATGTTGGTTTCTTTCTTTGCTACTCTTTTTGTTGGAATTATTCGCTACAAGTTATTTTGGTTCAAATTTGGTGTTGTTACTTCCATCTAGACTAGAATCACCCTTTTGAAATCCAAGACTAGATTTATCCAATGGTGATCTCTGGATTTCAAGAAAACTATACAAGGCCACAATGCTTTTCTCCATCTTTCGCTTCTTTCTCAAGGACATTACTTCCTTCTAATATCTGACACTCATCTTCCTTCTCTTTGTAGTAATTCCTCATTTCTTCCTCGACTCTTTCTAATTCTGCTAATTTAATATTTACACTGATAATCTCTTCATTGACCTTGTCCTCCTTATCATCACAAGTAAACAATAGTTTTTCTTCATCCTTTCATGCAGTTGTTATTGTAGAAATATGAACTTTAATACCTTAATATCAATCTCATCTTCACTAGGAACTTCAAAATGACCAAAATCTAAATAATCAAAATTGTAAATTAACATAAAATCATTAATTTTGGTACCTTTGGATTCATGATATTTTAATTTATGCACATTATCAGTTGAACCACTTGCTATAGGAAGATGAGACTCTTGTGGCTGAGCATTTTTATTTTGAATGCCTTTCCTTTTCTAACATTTTTTCTGCTTGTTATTGGCCATAATCCAACGATATCCTCACTAGGGATCAAGCTGGAATTAACATCCCTGCTCTAATACCAATTGTTGGAAACCTTTAGCACTACTAAGAGGGGGGTGAATTGGTAATATGAATTATTATTGATCTTTTCCTTTTATTACTTCTTAATTGAATCACATACTTGTTATTACAACAACCCACAATATGTATAAACATTAAATGTGTGACCAAAGAAGCACCTAAACCAAAAGAACCATGAGAGAAATAATAAACAACACATTAATGCACAAACACATCATCACACGTGAGACATATGTATTTATGGTGGAAACCCTTATGAGATAACAAACCACCCTTGTTATTGTTGTGTTACTCTGAATATTCTATTACAAATGATGTGTTTTACATAGATGACTAAATCCCATTGGTATGTAGACTCGACCACATGTACAATAGTCCAAAATCAATCAACTAAGTGATTTGATTCTATTGATGAACTCAAAATACTATGTTTTCCCACACACACTCACACACACACACACACACACACACATAGACTACCATCCACTAAAATCCACCACGATCAATGATGCTTTCCAAACTTGGATTGGAATATCCAACTATGATTGAACGGAGAAATAGTTCCTTTCACTGAAACTTTCCAATCACTTCTCCACACCCATGAAGTCACTGCTCCTCTAGTCTATGTAGACCTCGTTTCATATATTTTCACACTAGATCCTATACTCCCTACTCAACTGATTCAACTCTGCAATCATACTCTCAGCATCCACACTCTCCATAAAACATCATAAAATATCCACCAAGAACATGATCTATAATATAGCAAAATAGTGGCTCAAAAGCATACACCAATTATGAAATGACTATATCATCTAACAACATGAACTCTCCTCAATAAACTTTTCTTAACTAGACTGAAATCTCTGCTATGACAACCGACTCAACCCTACAACAACATCATATTTTCTCACTTCTCTACCATATGAAAAATTTTCACACACTAAGTCTTCTCAAAAGAAGTTATAACACATTGTGAAGCTTCTCTGATGTAAAATCTCACTAGTTGTATGCCAATATGTAACCATTGCCTCCTCTATCTACACTCACATCTTCTCATCCTACTCTCAACAATCTAACCTCTGATTAATGGGTTTTCTCTATTTAAACGGATTTGTCCAACATATCCACTACTCATAGCATAAATGTATTCACACTCTTAATACTTATCTGAGTTGTACATTAAGTCAATATAATATTCCAACTCATACCATGGGCAATTACAATTATACCATTCTCTAGAAATCATTTGATGTGAAAGGTATGCAGGAAAATATAGTTTAGAGAGGGTAACACCCCTTTTTCCTTTGTGAAAAGCATTCGTATGAGGAATAACACATTTATAAAGAAGGAAACCTGACTTATAGTGCTCGCAATTCTCTCCCAGGCTACATTAACCAAGTTTGACACCCAAAATTAAGTCAACACTAATCCAAAATTTCTAGAATCATCATCTCAGTGCCTACAATCATCTCCTAATCTAGTAGACTGAATACACCATTTTATTAGGCTCATATGAAGGCTCTAACTCATCATGAAAATTCCTCCAACCCTTTCTAATTGATCAACATGTTAGGGAGTCTAAACAAGTTAACATCATGCTAACAACTCACCTCTAATAGGTGTCCAAGTTGCAATGTCTATGCAAAAACCTGTAACATTTCCATAGCCTCAACATAAAATCCAAGATTCCTCTACAAAAAGTCATGAGTATAGGCCCAACATAAATACCTATCTTTGGAAGCTCCACAACATATGTGAACACATGCACAAGCATCAACCTACATGAAATCCAACATCCTACATCAGTGTCATCATGCAGACCATAATCAAGATGAAATTAATGCATCATGAATATTGTTAGCGCTCAAATCTACCTTAGGCTGAAATAAGGTAAAACTCGAGGCTACATCAAACCATGCTCAGCCTCGTAGCTAGCCCTACGAGGACAGTAGAGGGCTCTCTCCGAGTCAATCTCGGCAAAAGGTGATCAATGAGGTTGAGATGACTAATTTGATAACTAATTTTAGGCTAGGTATGAAGTACAAGGAGTTTGAAATTGATTTTTTGAAGATTTGTTGAATTCAAGGGACAGGCAACTTTGGGTGCGGGGATGAGGCACAGTTTTTGCAGAGGTCTGCTTGGGGCAAGATAGGCGATTGTTTTAATGCCTTTAAAGAGATTAAATGGATAGATCTGATTGGTGAGGGGTTAAGGAGAGCAAGAAAATTTCAAGGATTCTCCATAAACATACGAAAACATGGAAAATTAAACAAACTTAAAGGCAGAGCATAGCAAATTATGGATTCTACATTAACACTTCATTTGTTCAATTGTAGAAGGTAAGAGAAGGAAAGTGATGCACATAAACAACTTAAAAATACTAAAAGAAGCACACCATCAACACATAAAGCCACATGAATCCCAAACAGTGCTACAAAACCCTAGTCTTTCCTTTGCCAAAAATGCAGATAAAATATGTACAATAGTGTATCAAGCTATTCCCAAGAGTCCAACCGTGAAAATGACTAAGAAAATACATAATATAGGCAAGCCAACACATTCCCTTGCCTCTAGGGGTCGATCTCATCATCCTAGGAGCTGTTTCAACCAATTCTAAACAAAGCACTACAATC
>APFE030614378.1:19804-38201 GCA_000404065.3 Pinus taeda
AAAAACCCTGTGCGTCGCGCGCGTGAGCCCTGTGCGTCGTGCGCCTTTCCACCTGTTTTGGCGGCACTTATCGGCATCCAAATTGAGCTCCGGTTGGATTTCTGGAAATCCCTAGATGTCTACTTTCTAACCCAAGTGCAATTTTCCAATTTGGTGTCCATTTGACCCTCCAAAAGTGCATTCTCCTGGAAGTACTTCCTGCTGGTACAAAAAGTGGCAGAAAGGTGATTTTCATTATGTTTTTGAGCCTTTTGGTCACCCAGAACTTGATGAAATGCTTTGGCAATGGATGAGCATGTATAATTCATCATGATAAATCCAAAACTACAAGCCATTTGTGATTTTGACCTCCCAATCTAATGGGTCGCGTGCTGCGCGCTACACGTTGAGCCAAAAGCCCTGTTTTGCAAGCCAAAAAAGTTCAAAATCACAAAATTTTCTACAAATTTTCTCAAATTCAGAGTGAAGACCCTCTATCATGTGTTGTGCCCCGCCAATGAAGCCTCGGCCAAAATTTGGAGTGGATCGGGCTTTTTCCATTGCTTTAGCGCTTCACTCAAATGCCTCTTTAGGATTTTCTTTTTCGCTTTACAAACATGCATGTGAGCCCAATAGTGAGTTTTCATAGGATGAAGCATGTCCTTGTCTCTGCTTGCCTTCGCCAACAACTTCTCCAAATGAGTGTTCACCCGGATGAGCATTGATTCTCGATCAATAGGTGTCAAATCACCGGGTCTCTTTCGGGCCAATTCTCGGTCTTCCTGGATTTTCCGTAGCTCATAAAGTGTATGCTCATCTTCCAGCTGTTTGTTGCGCTAGTACAAGTAGTTGATCACCCACTTAGCCATTTGCAATTTCTTTTGCAGTGAATCATTCTCAGCCCTTTGCTCTCGGATGATCTCCTTTAGCTCCGAGCTAGGAGAGCTAGCATCAACATCAATGATACCCATGTCCTGACCTCCTGAAGGACCCTCATCAAAGATGGGTGTCTTGCCCCTATCTTGAATCTGTACCTGTGCTAAAGATGAAGGTGAGACCCCTTCCACATGATGTGGAGATAATATTCGCTGTGCTGATGATGCAACGAGACCCCTTCCACCCCGGGTGGAGATAGTACTCGTCGTGCAGATGCAAAAAAGGCCCTGTGGCCTCGCTCATATGTCACATAAGCTGGAGCATTGACATGCTCGGTCTCAGGAATATCAAACTGCTGTGAAGGCCCTCCCTCATCATGAACTATCCCTAGAGGAGGTTATAGCGCTGAAAAGTAATCATGGGAGATGAAATCCTCCCAAGTAATACCCTGCTGTGCCAACTGACGCATCACTATGATTTTGATCAATGCATAATGATATATGCTCCTATGCTGATGTGCTGGGCTCTTCCTTTGTACTAAAGGCACCATCCTCTCTATGTTGCGACACATGAAAAACGGAATGTTCATCATATGTATCCTTGTGAAATGCATCAACAAACGGACATGGTATGCATAGAGACGCGAGAATCTTCCCTCGCAACTGAAATATCGAATGATGAGTTTCATTAATGGTGCAAACTCATATTTCAGAAATCTGAAAGGAAAAGTTGCGCTCAAGTGTCTCATATACCCAGGTTTGATATATGGCTCATAGTAGAATCTGTCTAGCAGCTGGCGTTTGCTCCATTCCTCACCTACATTTGGTATCCCGATGGCCTGAGCAATAATCTCTGGTGACAAGGTGAAGTTCACTCCGACAAGGTTTACATGACCATCCTGTAAATGTAGAACAAATAAACGGACTAGTTCCTGATGATGCTGAGTTTTTGAGATCATCTCACAGTATTGGAAACATGATTGGCGCCGAAAACAATCCATTGCAAGTGGGCAAGCTTGCAATTGAGCCAAAGAAGTAGGCTCCTCCCTGACATGCTGACCAATTTTGCCACCTTTGTGATACCTCCATGGCACATTTGGCACATTTACCTCTGGTGTAGAATCACTATCATACTCCTGCTCATATACTGACTCGGTCTCTAACATGTCTTTAGAAACAAGATAGCTGGAATATATATATGCTGATGTATAACTGTGTGCACAATTGACTGTAAACTGTTTCTTTTGCTTCTAAATATGTTGTTACCAAGGGGACACAAATGTACAAGGGAATATTAGGAAAGGGAAAACATTAGGGAAACGGGGAACATGGAAATAAAACAAGGAATTTAGAGAAGGGAAAGGACATGAAAATCTTGGATTTTAGGGTTTTGGGATGAGGTAGGGATAATGTGTTTTGTAATAGAAGTGAGGGACTAGGATTTGAGGGAGTATAGTGTAGGCTTTATGAGGGAATTATTGGGGAAAAATAATGGTGAATATGGGGAATGGGAAACAAAAGGAAGTAGGAAAAAATGATAACCTTGGTAACATTTAGTTTTTGAAACCCTACAGCAATTTTTAAATTTAAACTTTACAGTGATTTCATGCACAAAGGAGGGTTTTCCACTTGGTTTTCTAGGGCAAACATATCATAAATCCTTTACATTAACCATTCAAAAACCAAGAATAAGCCATAGATATGAGCCTACCTACAAATTTATGCTGAGAGGAGGCGTTTTGGTGTTTTTCTGAACTAATTTTGGGCTTAAACCCCAGTGCGTCGCGCGCCTCTGATGCGCCGCGTGCGTGCAAGTTTCCACTGTGCTTTGGTGCATGATGCGTCACGCACCCCTGATGCGTCGCGTGCCCCTGATGCACCGATCGCCCAGTCTGATGCGCCGCGCGCCCTGGAAATGCTCCAACTTGCATGCAAATTCACAAATTCGCTTTGGAAAGGTGCTCTCCAATCTTGGTATGTGGAATGAATTGAAAATGATGTGAAATATCTTCATATAGACTCCATTTTGATTTTTGCTTGGTCCATAACCCATTTTCTTATGTTTTGTCCTTGACACTTTTTCAGAATTAATAGACTCTGACCTTTTTGGTTTCCTCTTTAAATTTGGTTGAAATAATGATTTTCTCTGATAATTTTTTGCAGGGATAGCTGTGATATGCTCTCGCAAAGGAGACCAAGGCTGCGCTTGGATGTTTCAAGAATTGAAAATTTTGAATTTTTTTTACAAAAATGAGATGACGACTTATCCTCAAAACAGTGTTTTGAAGAGAAGTCATACTTTATCTGTACAATGATGAAAATTATTGAAGTGACTATCTATCAAAGACATCCCTCTGGCCTGCTGGTCTTTTTGGACTTTGCAAAACAAAATGACCCAACCCTAGACCTAAGACCTAAAATTTTGAAAAAATGACCTTTGAAGCTTTATGAATAGACCTGAACCAGCAGTGCCAAGCATGAAGGGAATGAGTGACACAAACTATTCCTTCAGAGTTATGGCATGCCTAACAAAATGCAACTGATCAAAACTAATGGGACTCCTAAACATGAAATGCAGAAATAGCTTTGATCTCTAATGTAGGGATAACTAGACCGACTCTAACATTGGCTCAAATGGGGATGGTAGCTCCTTGGAGATGCCAAGAACCACAAATCTCTGTAAGAGCTAGACAGTGCCTTCATCCATTGGGCAATGGAGTCATTATTCCAACACAAAATCTTGACAATTGGACTGAAAAACCAAAAACTGCTTTGACCAAAATAAACTTGAAACTAAAAGATTGAGACAACTGACTTGACAAACTTAAACTAACTAACCTCCATTTTAATAATTATAGCCTTCACCTTGGGCCCCAGACTAAAGATGAGAATTTAGTAGACACGTACAATAAAACAAAAGTAAAATGATATGTACAATGATGATGAAATGAGCATAAAATACTTAGAAGTAGTATCTCTTTAACAACCGACCATTAATTGGCCCTCCAAGACATTAATCTCCATTCATTTCTTTGAGAAGGAAAGCGTTTTGGCCACGATATGTTTCAATCTTGTAAGGACCCTTCCCTAAATTTTCAAATTTTCCGTGCTTTCCTTTGTCTTCATGTCAAGCATCCCACCTCAAAAACTACCTCATCTAGCTAAAATGTGTCTGCTTTTGCCTTCTGGTCATAAATCTTTTTGATGTGCTCCTGCAACTTGCAAGTGTTTTGAAATACCTCCTCTCGTGTCTGCTGTAAATGGATCATATGATTAATCCTTCTCTGCATAGGATCTTCCTCACTACCGGCTTCCTGCAGCAATTTGACTACAGGGACAGCAAGCGAAGTAGGAAAAACCATGTCTGTCCCGTACACCAGCTCAAAAGGAGACATGCCAATAGACTTTTTTTGACTCACCCAATCAGCCCATAGTGCATTTACTAACTTATTGTGCCATCCCTTTGTATTGATTTCCAGCAATTTCTTAATGAAATTAACCAAAGATTTATTAGATGACTCCGCCAATCCATTTCCCTGAGGATGGTATGCAGTTGAATGTCCCAAGCTAATATTGTACTTATAGAAAAACTCAATCATCCTTTTTGACTTAAATGCTGCTGCATTATCTGTGATTAACTTACTTGGACATCCAAAACGTGACAAAATATTGGTTTCAAGAAAAAGAGATAATATTACCGCATCTGTGCTTGTCGAGTAGGAATCGCTTCAATCCATTTTGTGAAGTAGTCTGTGGCTGTCAATATCCATCGATGCTGTCCTGATGATGCCGGATGAATTTCCCCGATGAAATCCAATCCCCACTGCTGAAAAGGTGCACTAACTTCAATTGGTTTGAGAGGCAAAGGCTGTAGTTTCTTCTTCCCTTCAAAAATTTGGCATTCGTGACAATTTTTAACAGCTTTATATACATTTGAAAATAATGAAGGCTAATAATAATCTACCCTTAGAATCTTATTTGTTGTGGTTTTCCAAAATAGATGGCCTCCATAGTCCCCTCTATGAAAGTCTTCCACAACTCTTTTGGTTTCCTCCTGTACCAAACAATTCAATAACATTCCACCAAGGTCTTTCCAAAACAATGCTGAATCTAGTATGCAGAATTTTGCAGCTTTCAATTTCAATGTTCTACTCTTATTTCTAGGCATTCCGAGAGGTGAAGACAAATGCTGAAGTACATATAAAATGTCAGCATACCAAGGAGAGGAAAGAAACATTTCAAATACCTGAACTGAGGAATTCTCCTTATCTTCATCGGACATGGCAGCAATCAAATTTATGTCTAGAACTTGCAAATTCGTTTCAGCCATTAACTTGGCGAGTCCTTGACCTTTGATCAGCTTGGTTGGTTTAATCTCTACATCATACTCTAACAACGCAGCAATCCACTTACCCCGCCTGCCTTCTAGATCTACCTGTACTAAAATATCTTTAATTGCTGCATTAGGAACATAAGCTAGAATATGGGAATGCAATATATACACACGGAAATCTTTCAAGGTCTTTACAAGCGCAAGTGCTTGCTTCTCAATGATGTTATATTTCAATGCTCCATCTCTTATAATTCAACTGGAAAAAGAAATGGGCTTCTCAACTCCTTCCCTCTTCTGCATTAATACAACTGCCAAAGTGTGCTCAGAAGAAAATGAGAACAAAATAAAATCCTATGTGTAGTCTGGGCTGATTAAAATAGGAGCTGAAGAAAGAGCTAACTTCACTAAATTGAATTATTTTACTGCCTCTTCGGTCCATTTTACCTGATTGTCCTTTTTCAGCATGCTCGTGATTTCTCTAAGGTGCTCCGCTAGATTTAGAATAAAGCGACGCAGAAAATTCAGTTTACCATTAAAGGACTGTATTTCGTTCTTGTTCCGGGGCTGTTCAATTTGCTGAATGGCTTCGAAACGTGTAGGATCAACATGGATGCCATCTTTAGATATGATGTGGCCAAGAAGCTTGCCCTCATCCATGGAAAAAAGACTCTTTTTCGGATTCAGCAAAATGCCATATTTTCTGCACTTTTGGAAGACAATTTTCAAATGATACAAATGTTCTTCATCAGAATTTGAAAACACAGTTAAATCATCAAGATAAACAACTAAAAATACATCTTTCTCATTGGTGAAAGCCATGTCCATTGCACGTTGAAAAGTGGCTCCTGCATTCTTCAAACCAAACAGCATCTTTGCATAATGAAACGTACCCCATGGAGTGGTGAACGATGTCTTGTCACGATCATCGTCATGCACTAGAATTTGATTGTATCCTGAATAGTCGTCGAGTAGTGACATCATTGATGCTCCAACTACTCGCTGCAATATATGGTCCATTTTGGGCAGCGGATAATTGTCTTTTAAGGACACCTTATTCAAATTTCTGAAGTCAATACATAAACGGATCTCACCTGTTTTCTTTTTTATGGGCACCAAGTTTGATATCCAATCTGAAAATTAAATAGGCACAATCATTCCCGACTTATACAATCTGTTTACCTCTTTTTCAATTGATGGAAGCAGTTTCGGATTGATTCTCCTCAACTTTTGACGAAAAGGCTTCTGATTTGACTTAATGGGAATAGTATGTTGAATGATATTTGTGTCATATGTTTTTAAATCTGAGTATTCCCATGCAAAAACATCAGAAAATAAAGATAACAATTTCACATATTTTTCTTTTACCTTTGGTGACAATGACTTTGATAGCTTTACCATCTTGGGATTCTCATCTGTCCCAATGTTTACCTCTTCAACACCTTTTTCAGTTGGTCTCAATGTTGGTTTGCGGGCCACATCATCTTGGTCAAACAGCTCCTCCAAAGGAATCAATCCCTTAGGAATAATGTTATCTTTTAGTTGCAGCACTTCCATTTGATTTACTTGGATATTATCACTACCATCATCATGTTCTCTATCTATGGAGGTATCTTTGAACTTACCCTTATTTTGCAGAAACTGATTAATCTCTTCATCATCTTGAAAGACTTGCCAAGATCGTTGATTGTCTGGAACGGTGGGACAGTGTTTCACATGAATCTCAAACTTGTTGCTGGAATTCATCGGAATTTTTAAATTGCTTGCTGCCTTAGCAAGTCCATCAGCAACACCATTTTGTATGTGAGGCACACATGTCAAGGTATGATCAGAAAATAACTTCAAAATATCTAAGACTGCATTTCGATATGCCCTCATGTGAGGATGCTTGGCCTGAAACTCACCCTTCACCTGCTTTATCACCAACTCTGAATCACCATAGACTGCAATCTTCTTCGCTTTCAGCTTTCTAAGAATCTTAAGGCCAGCAATGAGAGCCTCATATTCCGCTTCATTATTAGAACAATCAAGTGCTAGTTTATAGGAACACACTCTCACCTTGCTTGGAACTTTGTTTTGAGCAGAAAAGGGACTTCGAATCCACACACCAATACTAGCACCATCACTACCTACTGTGCCATCAAAATCCATGGTCCAAAGACCATCTTCATCCTCCTCCAAGTGTTGAAATTGTATTGGCTCTGATTTTTCTGTTTGCTGCCCATTTTCTTTAGTTGATTGCTCCAGGATAGTTTTCTTTTCTCTTCTTTCTTTATGCAGAACCTCTCTAAAATTCTCAGTGATCTCTGGTATATCTTCCACCTGAACTAACTGACTATCTAGCTCATTAAAACTATCAGCAAGCAACACAAAAGACTCTAAATCTGTATGTACATAATTTACAGGATGATTGATTGGCTTCTCTTTGTTGGTTATCATGTATTCCATCTTTTTCTCTCGATATAAATTTCTCATTTGACCAAAAACTGGAATTGTTGCATAAGAGAAATCCAACTGTAGTGTACCTTTCAATTTTGCTCCCCAAGATCTCGAAAGGAGCATCCAAAATCGTGGATGAATTTCCGCTACAACCACATCCATCAAGACATTCTTTGCTGGAATTTGGTCTAAGCTAACAACCAAATCTTTGATGAGCCTGATACATCTCACACGGCTGGAATGAAATGAATACAAATCCTGATATTTCCTTGTAATGTCTAGCCCCAGATTCTCCATGATCGCCTTGGCATCAAATTGTGCAAAGCACCCGAATCGAACATAGCATTATGCAAAACATATTCATGCAATCTCAAATTGATATAAAAGGGAGGAACATCACTATTAGGAGACTCACCATCCAATGTTGGCCCAAATATCAATTATGGCTAATCATCTTCAATGTTCACCGTGTCAAACATGGGATCAAAATTCAAATTTTGGAGACTTGACCTCGGTAGCTGTTGTTTTTCATGATTTCAGTCAAAGGAATAGATAATTTCAATTTGGAAATTTCATTTTCCAAACTAAATGCTGAAACACTTTCGACTTCTTTGACCGGAACTTCTTTCTTATCCTTGATTATACTTGCCTGATTTGTCCTTTCTGCTGATGATATCTTGCTAGTTGTGGGATTAATTGTCTCCTTTCCTTTCTTCTGCGGTATCAGTGAATCCGTCTTTGGTGCTGTAGCTTATTTTCTTTTCTGAATTGGATTGATGGGCACATCTCGGTTTCTCAATGAGTACTGCTTCTGTTGAGTGGACAAGGCATTCAAATATCCTCTTTGGTAATCATCTAAATCTGCATCATTTGCTAAGATAAAATCTTCATCTTGTTGGGCGCCTGAACTTTCTCCATACTCTTCTTCCTCAGTGATGTAAATGGGCAGATCATCAGGGGTAAAGAAGTGATTTTGGTCCCCTACTACATCAGCATCATCATCTGAATCTTGACTCACAAAATTCTGCAAAAGAGGAGTCTTAATCTGCTGCTGGGCTGTCGGCTCTTGTGCTCTTTGTTCATGCTGCTTAATTTTGAACTGAGGTTGTTGCTAGCCACAGTAATTTGGATTATGAATCTACGGTTCTGATTTGTCAAGGTTCATTATTTTGAACATTTTTTCCATCTCACGAAGCCAAGGTGGTTTTGATGTAGATTCTTCCTTTATAGTCACTCGTTTCTCTGCTTTCAACCGTGCTCTCTTATCATTCAGATTTGCCTCAACACTAACGACGATCTTTTGCATATCTTCTAGAGTAGGCGGATCTCTATCCCGTAATGAATAAGCCATCTCTGGATCAAAACCGTCCGGGAATTTAAGAAGAGCTGATTTTCTAGATGGTCTTAAATCATCCGGAATAACATTATAAACTATATTAAATATGATAATGTAGTCTTGGACAGACTCACCATGATTGCGTTTGATATTGTTGTACTCGGCATTGATTTGAAGTGGATATTTTATGAGTTCCGAATGATCTAGAAACTATTTATGAAGTTCAGCCAATGTAGGTACACTCCTAGCTCCCAAGCTTCTGATCCATTTTCTTACCTCTCCTCCGAATGTTTGCACAAACAATCGCATAGTTACGTCCTCCTCATCAATCTCATGTAAATCACAAAAATCTACCATTCTGTCTATGTGCTACTAAGCGGAAACACTTTGAGGAGTGCCATCAAATATAGGAATCTTACTCTGATAATCTGCAGGCATATCATGCAATTGCTGAGGTAAAGCAAGAGGTGTGAAACGAGAAACCATTGCTCTAGGTGGATTTAGTCGAGGGGTTGTTGGTGGAGTGGGTGTAGCTGAAGTATGAGGAGTATGCAGAGGTGTATGCGGAGGAGAAGCGATGTGGAATGAAGGAGGGTGGCTGTAGATTCTGAATAAGTAATTATAGGTTGCACAGGGATGGTGGGAATGAAAGGTGGTTCAGTAGGAATTCTAGAGGTGGATGCCGTGACAGTAGATCCAATATTTGCAGATACAGCTTCTAAGAAATCAACAAGATTTGCAGCTTGGATGTCAGTCTGAAGGTGCCTCAAGATAAAATTGTCAATTAATTTATTGTGTTTTTCAAATTCAAGAGTTGCAGAAAAATCAGGATTTGGAACTATAGAATCAAGAGCGTTTTCAGACTTGGTTTTAAACAATGACAGTACAAAATTTTCATCAAAAGCAAGTTCTTCAAGATATTCAAAAATTGCAGGACATGAATAGGATTTAATCACGGGAGCCGCCGAGCTTTCTTGACGGAGGATTTTTCAAATCAAGTTTGGATTTTCGTAAATAGGAGGCGGATTCGGATCTGGATTAGCTCTTGTATGTCTTTTTGAAGCCAATGTGTTTATCAGAAGATCAAAAGAATTGAAATAATTCAGCCAATCGACGTCTAGACTCAATCATTCAAAGGTCTAGAACGAACAAGTTTACTGGGGTGATTTGCAAATCAAGTATTCACAAGCGAACTGGAGATCGACTGAAGCAGCATTTATCTACTTCCACTTATGCATAGCAAGAGCGTTTCGAAAGCTACCTGGCATGACTTCAGACTCCCTCTAAGACTCATGAAACAAACTCATCAGCAAAAAAATCATTGAGATTTATTCCCGAGTATGGTCTCCACTATGTTAGCGCTCAAATCTACCTTAGGCTGAAATAAGGTAAAACTTGAGGCTACATCAAGCCACGCTCAGCCTCGTAGCTAGCCCTACGAGGACAGGAGAGGGCTCTCTCCGAGTCAATCTCGGAAAAAGGTGATCAATGAGGTCGAGATGACTAATTTGATAACTAATTTTAGGCTAGGTATGAAGTACAAGGAGTTTGAAATTGATTTTTTGAAGATTTGTTGAATTCAAGGGAAAGGCAATTTTGGGTGCGGGGATGAGGCACAGGTCTTGTAGAGGTCTGCTTGGGGCAAGATAGGCGATTGTTTTGATGCCTTTAAAGCGATTGAATGGATAGATCTGACTGGTGAGGGGTTAAGGAGAGCGAGAAACATTCAAGGATTCTCCATAAACAAATGAAAACATGGAAAATTAAACAAACTTAAAGGAAGAGCATAGCAAATTATGGATTCTACCTTAACACTTCATTTGTTCAATTGCAGAAGGTAAGAGAAGGAAAGTGATGCACATAAAAAACTTACAAATACTGAAAGAAGCACACCATCAACACATAAAGCCACATAAATCCCAAACAATGCTGCAAAACCCTGGTCTTTCCTTTGCCAAAAATGCAGATAAAATATGTACAATAGTGTATCAAGCTATTCCCAAGAGTCCAACCCTGAAAATGACTAAGAAAATGCATAATATAGGCAAGCCAACACATTCCCTTGCCTCTAGGGGTCGAGCTCATCATCCTAGGAGCTGTTTCAACCAATTCTAAACAAAGCACTACAATCTAGGCAGTCAAAACAACTTGCCTCTATAAGCTAGGAAACCAATTCATTCATTAAATTTTTGTTATTTTGTGAATGAATCATCTAGAATAGGTAAAAGTGAGTCTAAAATAACACAAGGTTTCAATAATTACATCAAGAGGAATGAAAAATCACATCACAAGTCAAAACTGGTCAAACTGGCTTCATTTCCTGAGCTGAGTGATGAAAATTGTGCCAAAAAACCCTGTGCGCCACGCACCTGAGCCCTGTGCACCACGCGCCTTTCCACCTATTTTTGGGGAACTTCCCGGCATCCAAATTGAGCTCAGGCTGGCTTGTTGGAAAGCCCTGGATGTCTACTTTCTATCCCGAGTGGAATTTACCAATTTGGTGTCCATTTATCCCTCCAAAAGTGCATTCTCCCGGAAGTACTTCCTGTTGGTGCAAAAAGTGGCAGAAAGGTGATTTTCATGATGTTTTTGAGCCTTTTGGTCACCCAGAACTTGATGAAATGCTTTGGAATTGGCTGATAATGTATAATTCATCATGATAAATCCAAAACTACAAGCCATTTGTGATTTGGACCTCCCAATATTATGGGTCCCGCGCTACGCGCTACGCGTTGAGCAAAAAAACTTGTTTTGCAAGCCAAAAAATTTCAAAATGACAAAATTTTCTCCGAATTTTCTCAAATTCGGAGTGAAGACCCTCTATCATGTGTTGTGCCCCGCCAATGAAGCCTCGACCAAAATTTGGAGTGGATCGGGCTTTTTCCGTTGCTTTAGCGCTTTTCTCAAACGCCTCTTTAGGATTTTCATTTTCGCTTTACAAACATGCATGTGAGCCCAATAGTGAGTTTTCATATGACGAAGCATGTGCTTGTCTCTTGCCTTCGCCAATAACTTCTCCAAATGAGTGTTCACCCGGATGAGCATTGATTCTCGATCAATGGGTGTCAAATCATTGGGTCTCTTTCGGGCAAATTCTTGGTCTTCCCGGATTTTCCGCAGCTCATAAAGTGTATGCTCATCTTCCAGCTATTTGTTGTGCTGCTCCAAGTAGTTGATCACCCACTTAGCCATCTGCAATTTCTTTTGTAGTGACTCATTCTCAGCCCTTTGCTCTCGGATGATCTCCTTTAGCTCCGAGCTAGGAGAGCTAGCGTCAACATCAATGATACCCATGTCCTGACCTCCTGAAGGACCCTCATCAAACATGGGTCTCTTGCCCCTATCCTGAATTTGTACCTATGCTGAAGATGAAGGCGAGACCCCTTCCACATGATGTGGAGATAATACTTGCTATGCTGATGATGTCAACGAGACCCCTACCACCCCGGGTGGAGATAGTACTCGTTGTGCAGATGCAAATAAGGCCTTGTGGCCTCACTGGTATGTCACATACACTGGAGCATTGACATGCTCGGTCTCAGGAATATCAAACTGCTGTGAAGGCCCTCCCTCATCATGAGCTATCTCTGGAGGAGGTTGTAGCGCTGAAAAGTAATCACGGGACATGAAATCCTCCCAAATAATACCCTGCTGTGCCAACTAATGCATCACTATGATTTTGATCAATGCATAATGATATATGCTCCTACGCTGATGTGTTGGGCTCTTCCTTTGTACTAAAGGCACCATCCTCTCTATGTTGTGACAGATGAAAAATGGAATGTCCATCATACGTACCGTTGTGAAATGCATCAACAAACGGACATGGTACGGATAGAGACGCAAGAATCTACCCTCGCAATTGAAATATCGAATGATGAGTTTCATCAATGGTGCAAACTCATCTTCCAGGAATCTGAAAGGAAAAGCTACACTCAAGTGTCTCATATACCCATGTTTGATATATGGCTCATAGTAGAATCTATCTAGCAGCTAGCATTTGCTCCATTCCTCGCCTACATTTGGTATCCCGGTGGCCTGAGCAATAATCTCGGGTGACAAGGTGAAATTCACTCCGGCAAGGTTTACATGACTATCCTGTAAATGTAGAACAAACAAACAGACTAGTTCCCGATGATCCCGAGTTTCTGAGATCATCTCATAGTATTGGAAACATGATTGGCTCCAAAAACAATACATTGCAAGTGGGCAAGCTTGCAATTGAGCCAAAGAAGTAGGCTCCTCCCTGACATGCTAACCACCTTTTCCACCTTTGTGATACCTTTGTGGCACGTTTGGCACATTTACCTCCGGTGTAGAATCACTATCATACTCCTGCTCATATACTAAGTCGGTCTCTGACATGTCTTTAGAAACAAGATAGATGGAATATATATATGATGATGTATAACTATGTGCACAATTGATTGTAAATTGTTTCTTTTGCTTCTAAAAATGTTGTGACCAAGGGGACACAAATGTACAAGGGAATATTAGGAAAGGGAAAACATTAGGGAAATGGGGAACATGGAAATAAAACAAGGAATTTATAGAAGGGAAGGGACATGAAAATCTTGGATTTTAGGGTTTTGGGATGAGGTAGGGATAATGTGTTTTGTAATAGAAGTGAGGGACTAGGATTTGAGGGAGTATAGTGTAGGCTTTATGAGGGAATTATTGGGGAAAAATAATGGTGAATATGGGGAATGGGAAACAAAAGGAAGTAGGAAAAAATGATAAACTTGGTAACATTTAGTTTTTGAAACCCTACAGCAATTTTTGCATTTAAACTTTAGGACGATTTCATGGACAAAGGAGGGTTTTTCACTTGGTTTTCTAGTGCAAACATATCATAAATCCTTTACATTAACCATTCAAAACCAAGAATAAGCCATGGATATGAGCCTACCTACAAATTTGTGCTGAGAGGAGGCGTTTTAGTGTTTTTCCGAACCAATTTTGGGCTTAAACCCCAGTGCACCATGCGCCTCACCCAACGCGCCGCGTGCCTCTGATGCGCCGCGCGCGTGCAATTTTCCACTGTGCTTTGGTGCCTGATGCGTCGCGCGCCCAATCTGATCTGCCGTGCACCCTGGAAATGCTCCAACTTGCATGAAAATTCACAAATTCACTTTGGAAAGGTGCTCTCCAATCTTGGTATGTGGAATGAATTGAAAATGATGTGAAATATCTTCATATAGACTCCCTTTTGATTTTTTCTTGGTCCATAACCCATTTTCTTATGTTTTGTCGTTGACACTTTTTTAGAATTAATAGACTCTGACCTTTTTTGTTTCCTCTTTAAATTTGGTTGAAATAATGATTTTCTATGATAATTTTTTGCAGGGATAGCTGTGATATGCTCTGGCAAAGGAGACCAAGGCTGTGCTTGGACGTTTCAAGAATTGAAATTTTTGAAATTTTTTTACAAAAATGAGATGACGACTTATCTTCAAAACAGAGTTTTGAAGAGAAGTCATACTTTATCTGTACAATGATTAAAATTATTGAAGTGACTATCTATCAAGGACATCCCTCTGGCCTGCTGGACTTTTTGGACTTTGCAAAACAAAATGACCCAACCCTAGACCTAAGACCTAAAATTTTGAAAACATGACCTTTGAAGCTTTATGAATAGACCTGAACCAGCAGTGCCAAGCATGAGGGGAATGAGTGACACAAACCATTCCGTCAGATTTATGGCATGCCTAACGAAATGCAACTAATCAAAACTGATGGGACACCTAAACATGAAATGTAGAAAGAGCTTTGATCTCTGACGAAGGGATAACTAGACCGACTCTAACAAATATAATCACAAGACATCACTAGAGAATCTTGAGCCCAACAAAAGGTTGACATCAAATCCAACATAACTAGCTCAATGCCAACATAAGTAAATACAACCGATCAAATATATGCATGAATGAACACCAACGGGACATGCTACAAGGTTGACATCAATGTCAACACAAACCAACTGCAACTACAAAATCCATAATGCCAACAAGTTCATGTGGATACAACATATAATTTGTGGTTAAACAAGCATGGTTGACATGTAGCATGAATTGGACACATGAAATGTTGTGGCCCCATATGATATGTGACAAGAAGTCAATCTTAGATATATAGGTTAACTTATTAAAGGAAGCCCACACAAAGAGGGTACAAAACCCATTAATTTTTTATTCTTTTGATTGTAATGTGAAAATAAACCCATCAACATGATGCCATGGTTCACCAAAAATAATTTGTGAGTAGATGGATGCTAGGTGGCTCCATAAGAAAGGCAGTGTGGCTACAATGTGAGTGGTTGGATTCTAGGTGGCTCCATAAGCAAGGAAATGTTAGGTATGATTTGGAAGTTTGACTATTATCGTATGTTCATTGGCTAATTCATGGTATGATGGATAGTATTGATAAAGCATATAATCCATCTCGTAGATAACTCCATCAAATTGTTACCTCATGCCATCATACATGCTTGACATTTATCATGTCCTCAAATCAATATGTTCTAGGTATGCATTTCCAGTAAATTTGGTTGTTTCAAGTTTTATTGCATGGTTTCCCTAATTCTATTGTGTATATTTACTATTTAAATTATTTATGAGATCTTATGAAACCAAATAATATAAGCTTATGACACAAACATGTGTGATGTTTTTTTATGCTTTAGTTATACAAACCGGTGGTTTAGTTTGATTACTTGTAACTGAATAATTGAATATACTAAAGTAGTAACACCCAATATACTATGTATAAATTATAACATGCACTAGGAGGCAAAGATATCATGTGTTTTCTGCCAATTTGATTGAAATCAAATCAAAATATAATATTTATCATTAGTAGGAGGAAAAATAATTTAGCAATGACTTACATTTTGATTAAAATAAATATTTTAGTCTAAGCATTGTTAGCATATAAAACATTCTAATATTGGCATTATATTATAGTTATTAGCTCTAAGGTTAGTTGAGTATGTATGCGGTGTGTCATGCACCATAAAGGAATATCAACATTGGTAACTAGTTCATTCATGAAACCTATAAATTTAAGGGCAACTTATATCAACACATCATAAACATAAATTACACTTGAAAATGTCTTGTTCATAAAGGAGAAAAAATTGGTTCAATTACAAATTTTTGCATCATTAATTGATTACCTAACTTTCAATGTCATTAATCAATAGACGAAAAAGTGAAGCAAAATAGTAGAAAACTTATTGATTTGCATCTTACCTCTTCTCCTGTTAACTTGCCAAAGGAGCCCAACTTTCCCCAAATAAAGCATTGATGTTGTTTATAATTACACTTTCAGAAGTAAAAGCTCCATATATCCTAGACCAAATAAAATGAATAATTGAAATTCAAAATAATAAGAATTGGAGAATATTACAAATTTTCATCATGTCTACTTCTTATTTTGTTAAAATTATTGTTTTACAATTAAATACAAGGAATAATGGAAAGTCAGAAAAATAAAAAGCATTGGAAAAACTCACAAACATACATCCTCTATACAGGTAGTTTAAAATGTTTAACTTACCCTCATGTGTGCCTTTGATAAACCAAATGATTTACAATTTTAATCAAACCAAGATTCTCTATTTGGATCGGAGGATCCCATGGAAGGTCCCTCACAACTAAATCATATTACAAATATTATTTGCATCATTATATAAGATAGAAAAAATATTTTGATATTTTAAAGATTACATTTATTTTTCTAGTCTCATGGAAGAATAACATTTCCACTTAATTCACTCCCTTAAATTTGTAAAAGGAATAGTTTAAATCTAACAAATGTAATAAATTCTAGATGCCCTAGTTCCATTATATATATATAAAGTGCATGGATTACATTTTAGCATTGTAACAAATCATTTTGATTTTTGCATGCTCTTCAATCGTGAATGATTTATTATCCTCATGGATCTCAAACAAAAAATTGACAAAAAATTTCCAAACAAATTTTATTGAGATATGGTAATGAACTCTATTTAGATGGATCTTGGCAATCATTTGAATGTTGATGGAACTTGTTATAGCAGCTACAACCACCCTCCAAAAGTTTGCCTATGGTATGATTTTGGAGTCTTCCTTCTTAACCACAACACCTCACCTCACATTAATCCAAGTATTCATGTTTTGATTGAGACATATCTTTTCATGTTCACTTTTGTTTTCTTACTTAGTTCATTTTCTAAATCACAAGTTCATCTCCTAACTTAGTCCCACAGGTGTTAGGTCCCTATAATACTAGTGATTACCCCATTACTATTGTATATGTATCCCTTGTTAATATTATTGTGCCCCTATTGTCCCCATATTTTTATTATTGTGCCCCATAGAATCCCTCTATTGTTATTTTTGTGGCTTTATATTATTATTGTTAGGTCATCTCGGTTATATTGTGACTCCTTAGACTCCTATATATAGAAAGGAGGTTTTGTGAGCTTGTTTCGCTGCTCAAAATAGGTCATCGTGGCATTTTGCGATGTTTCAGAGGCAAAAACAAAACCCATTTGAAATGAAATTGCACTGAACCTTGGGTCCAAATTTTAGAGCTTTTTGCGTTATATTTGGGGAGATATGATCTAAGGAAGTTGGACTTTTTGCAGACTCTTGAATTATATTCCAAATAGGCAACCTAGGTAAAATCGTCATAACTTTCTCTCTGAGCATCGGATTGAAATTTTGCAAGAAGGTACAGAAAGAGAACTGACTGTAGCTTCTTGTATATATTTTTTAGTGCCAAAGGTTGAAACAATGACACGTGGCACTTCATACAAGTTCGCTCTTCTAGAAAGTTCTATAATCAAGTCATCCTAGGAGATTGTGCATAACTCTTTCTTGGAGAATCAAATTTGGATCAGACTAGTGGCATTGGATGATTCGAAATTGCAGAGTTACATCAGATTCAATATCAAGCTCCTACAAAGTGAAAAAAGGTATGTAGTTTTTTTTTAAGTTTTTGCATAAGCTTGGTTTGAAAAATTAGTTTGAAGGAATTCAAAGGGCATAATAAAGCATTATTATCAGTAATTGATGCCCCGAGGAAAGAAAATGCAAACACCTAGTAAGCAACCTGAAAGCTCTAGCATGACTCATGAAGAAGAGGAAGAAATGCAACATGATATATCAAAATTATGAGACCAAGTGCAACAAGTGTCACTTAAACAAAAAGTAATAGAATCTAAGATGGATGGTTTAAAGAAAGATGTAGAAGCTAATATGGATGGTTTAAAGAAAGGTGTAGAAGCTAAGATGAATTTTTTAAAGAAAGGTGTAGAAGCTAAGATGAATTTTTTAAAGAAAGGTGTAGAAGCTAAGATGGATGGCATGGAAGCTAAGATGAATGGCATGGACACTAAAATGGATGGCATGGATGATAAGATGGAAGAATTGAAGATAAATATGAATAAGT
>APFE030614381.1:2966-23647 GCA_000404065.3 Pinus taeda
TGGGCCATGGTATTAGATAGATGGTATTAATAAAACCCATGGTATTGATCCATGGTATTGCATGTATGAGTCATATATAAAGGATAGAGACTCCCTACGAGGAGCATCGTGTCTTATTTTCTCATCGAGCTCTGCTCTATTGGAGGTTGCCCCCTCAAAGAGGCAAGTGAAAATTGCTTTCTGAATAATAAAATACTTGTTGTTTTACTCGCTATTCTATGTTCTGGGTATATTGCTTCGCATATTTGGTATTCTGGTATCGTCTTGCAGGTTAAGAGCATAACATCAATTGTGCCCTTATCCACATTGCTTGATTACCCATGTACTAGAGAGTGATCTCCTTAAGTGTTGTTCTTGGTGTACTACACCAAAAACATGGTCAATTCACTTATCTAAAGTTGGTTTTAGGTATACCTAGGGGACTTATATATACCCAAAGGTGTTCGGAAGTGAGATTTCATATAAGTATTGTTTGATATGATACTATTCAATGGGCTAAACATAAGGGTTAAAAAGTTTCCTAACAATGTGATTCCACTTTCATTTCTTGTGTGTATTCTTCCCCTAGTATAGCTTTGGTCACTAAATGATATATTATTATGTTATATAGATTCTAGAACACATCTCAAAAAACAAAATTTAGGAGCTTATTAACCCAACAACAAGCTCTTAAATCACTAAAAGATAACTTGCGCAAGGTAGGGTTCCAAGTTGAAATTGTAAAATGACCATTACTTCTACTATACTTCTTGGATGGGATATTATAACCCTAAATACAATCACAATTTTTTACAAAAACTTATATAAGCTTTTACTTAATATATATTGTTATGCATATAAAATATTAACTACTTGTGAGGCCATTTATAATTAGGGCCAACTACCTAATTTGGGTCTTATTAATAAAATGAAAGTTACCAACTTAACTAAAAATTGACAAAGTTATTATCTTTATAGATGTTGCATGAAATCATGTTTTTTCATGTTGATTTTAGAAAATGGTGATGCAACATTACTCTTTTTCTGCGGAATGGGTATTTTTTTAACACTTTAAATTTTCTTATCTATAAAGTATGGACATTTTTTTCAAATCTTGGTTTTTTAACCATTTTTCAAATTGTCTTCTTCTTCTTCTTTTCTCAAATGTTAGCTTTTCAAGTGTTTTTCAAGTTTTTCCCCAATGTTTTTTAAATGGAATTTTCATTTTTTTGCAATGTTTATTAAAACAACAACTAATATTTTGAAGTTAATCTTTTTCATATATTTATGTAGTGTTAATTAATTTAGAATTTCGTATTTTTTAAATATTCTATAAAATAGCATTTTTAATACTTCTTTATCTTTACTTCAATATACAACATATATTTACTCCTAAAAAATAATAAATTTAAGCATTTAACACAAAAATATACATTTCAAATATACATATGATTAAAAAAATACACATTTTGGGAACTTTTTTCTTAAAATGACAAGTCAAATAAAGCAATTTTATGGGGGAAAGTGAAAAAGAAAGGTTAAAAAAATATCAATTTCCTTTTGAAAATTTTATGGATTTTATGTTAGAAGATTATAATATTTAAATATCTTTCCCAAAATTAATGATTCATATAAAAATTAAAGTAAAATTAGCATAATAAGAAGATCAATCATAAAACAACGAGAAATGAATATTTATTCTTATAATAAAATCTCAAAGTCAAAACGTTACAAGTATAATTTATCAATAGTTTGTAAATTTGAGCTTGTTTTTCAAGCATATCTTAAAATTAATCAAAAATATCATATAAGCTAAATTAATCATTATCAAGAGATTCATTATCATTTTTTCATGGCATCTTGTGCTTCCATAGGGCCATATGCCTCTCCCATTGGGTCTTTGGTGTCTAGAAATCTCCCGAAGTATTTCTTTCCAGTCAATCCATATAATGGTGATTGAGGTTCCTTTGACGTTTTTTTCCAAAAATAACTAACTATTGGAGGGGAAAATATGCTAGTTAGGGATCCCCATCTTGAAGAAACCTATGTCCCATAGGAACTGTAACACCCTCCTCACACATCTACCTAAGTAGCCAACCAACCGGGGTAAACATGCGACGAGAGGCTACTATGATTGGATTTGACCTCCTATGTGACCTTAAGGAAGTGGAATCGACAGAACACATTAACCAACCTATCCACATCAACAAAAAAACCCTTAGGAGACATGTCATCCATTCAGACATCCTATCCCTGGGTCCCACTAATGTTCTGGACATCTTAAGCCTTAGTTGCTCTCATGCTATAGGCATGAAAGCATCTAGAAACCCAAAGTCACTCTCATGTTATAGGCATGACAACATCCAAAAACCAAAATTCACTCTCACAAGCTTGCCTACCAGCGTCCAGAGACCCAATTGGTCAATGCTATGCCAATGTCCCCTGGATTTAAGCCACTTTTTCAGGCCTAGAGCCCAGGTCACTACCCATAATGGAATAATAACTTAGGAGTAGTAAAATAACAGGGAAACAATGATGCAAAAGCAATAAGTTAAACAATACCTTAATCAGACCCCTACTAGCCAAGAAAGGCATTTCGTCAAACATATCATCAACATGTAACCTACACGTGTAAACAACAGAATTAAGTGTAGGGGTATCATACTTATCTGAGAATCACTATGAACAATTTTCCCTCGTGTCATTTGTTGCATTATCATCTATTAGGCCATAGATACATTATCCATTCATTTAAAATCAAAAACATGCTGAGAGCCATACATAGTTGTTGTCATAAAACACTCATATAACTAGTATAATAACAACAAAAATACTCATGCACATATGATCCATCAAAATTCTCATAGAAATACAAGAAGAAATAACCTTTCATTAATGTTGCAAAAACCAAACATGGGATGGGACTCCCATGTTCCACCCGGCCATAGAATGGTTGAGCCAAATCTCTCTTCAGCCATTCACCCCCGTGCCATATTCCCAACATGAATGTGGGAATCAAACCAAAAGAACCAACCAGGGCATACCGAGGTTAAACCACCTCACCCTCATCAATAGAAACTAGGATTTATTGTAATCCATCCTGGATCACTAGGCAAACATAATAAACATATCATAACAGGGTTTACCATGATCTCCACCTGATCACTAGGCTAAACAAGCATGGATGCCACCAGATTTCTCCACCTGCACCGCATATCCTGTTATTCACCTTCAAGGATTCCTAAGCCCACCGAGGCAACACAATCTTGGCTTTACCACAACCCACAGTCTTGCTTAGAGGTCACTAGGCCAGTGGCTTTACCGTGATCCATAGTCTGGTTCAGGGACCACTAGGACATATGCTCTATCATTCAAAGATCCACCCCACTCAGCTTCAAATCCATCTAGAAATCCAGCTTAGCCAAAACATGAGATCCCCGTCACACCATGGCTATCCGAAAATGGCAAGGCTAGGCTGAAAACATTGTCACACCTGGCAAAACCCATGCCACAACAACAAAAGAACCACATGTAATACCATATGCAAATTGATACTTGGAAGAATCCTGCTATAGTTGCTTGATCCTACCTCTTCTTGCTTTGTCATTCCTTCCTCTTGCCTTTTTTTCCTTTCTTGATATGCATAACCAAAGAAAAAGCTTGAGCCAAGAGCTTAACAGTGACTAGGAAGCTTAACACTTACTAAGAAATTACACTAACCAAGAGCTTGCCAACTGATCCTCAGAAACCTTTTTATCAATGAAGCCTCTATTTTCTTCTTTTTCCATTATTTTCCTTCAATTTCCTCCTCACATGCAACGTGTGACCTTTCACCTTCCTTTTCTCCTAATTTCCATTATTTTCATAAATAAATGTGCCAAAAATGTCATCTTTCCTTTCCAAAGCCTTAGTCATTACCTTTGCCAATTTCCTTAGCCATAATAAACCAAACGAACACCCCCTAGGATGTCCTGCCCAACATTCACCTTGGAATACGTGTCCCATAACCATGGCCTTATATATATATATATATATATATAAATACACATGGAATTTTCACGAGGTTGTTACAAAAACAACCACCCAGCCACTTAGGAATCCTTCCCATAGCCTTCCCCTCGCAGGGCTTGGAACCAACTCAGACTCAAAGTCCTATTACAGAAGAGCATGGTCATAGTTTCAACACAACCCTTTGGAATCCTAAGGAGGCTACCTTTCCTTCACTATCATTCACATCAATGGAGAATTTGGATTTTGGTTTTGGCCCCCTATTCTCATTAGGTGACCCTATATTCTCAACAGGTTTCAGCACCAACAAGGACTAATTTCTATCTGAGCTACTCACTTTATCCCCTCTAGCCCCATTTCCTTTGCCCCAACACTCCTCAAGTAGTATCCTTAGAAACCTGCTAGTTTTACGGGGGGTAGTGTCTTTGGATAAAGGTGAGGGTAGTGTAGAAAATCCATCTAACAAGGAACCCCCTACAACATCAGGGGGAATCTCAATCAATAACAAGTGTTGAGAGACATCAAGAAAAATAAATAAGAGACTTTTTATCAAGAGGGTTGACAACAAAATAATTCCTCTGGCCTTGGGGGGGATGACACTATTTATCAGGTGGAATAGCTATCTAGGAAATCACTAATAAGAAAGGTTTTAGGAAGAAAATTTGGCACACCCTTCCTCAAATCTTGGGACGACACAGAGGTAAGGTCAAGTCTTAAGAACTCGTTGGAGGTAGATATGTTGTCCAAAGGATGGATTCATTTGATTTTTATGGACTAGGTGGATGCAAGAACAATGCCTGGTAGGGTTTAGAAGATAGACTCCAATCCAATGGTTTTTAAACCACGATCCCCCCTATTTGATTCCAAGTAGGAGAACCTAGATATGGTGCCCCTATGGGTCAAACTGGCAGGGCTCCTTACTCACCTATGGCATGATTCAATCTTTTAGGACATCATAAATTCTCTAGGAACATATATGGAGCATGAATCCACTTATCTAGTCATAGGTGACAATTCAAAGGCTCACATTCTAAATAATATCGACCTATGATGCAACCTACATGAGAAGCTTGACATTGGTCTTGGGGAGGACTGACATCAAGTGCTAGACTATGAAGGAGTCCCATTTTGTTGCAGGTGGTGCCAAAAATATGGGTACCTAGTGAAAGAATGTGACCTCACCTTTTATAAGATGGAAAACTACTCCCATGGTTTTGTTCAGGGCAGATGTCTCAAATAGAAGGATCCTTCTAAAGTGCAGGTGGAGCTTGAGGTTGTCCTATATCTTATATGCAAGATTGATGATGGGTAAGACCCTCCCAGGAAGGATTTGAACTCAAGACCTATGAGCATGATGACCAATATATTAGCTATGTCATGTGAAGGTGCCCCTCCAGTTCCCTTTCCTTATGTTTCATCTCCTTTTGTTAATAATGTTAGTCACACTACATCCTCAAATATGTTACATGTCTTTGTTCCCCCATGTCATATGTCACATCCCTTACCTAAAGCAAACCTTTCCTTTTTCCCTCCCAACATGCCTAGCTACATTCCCCTACCCTAAAATTGAGGGCTACTTCTCTTCATTTTCACCCTCCATTTCTCCTTCCACCCTAGACATATCTGAATCTATCATTTTCCTTTAGAATATTTGATCTTGGTTGGTTGTCCCCTAGAAGGAAGGAATAATTTGGGTACTTGGCTAGCTCTCCCTTCCTTCAGTTGAAGGAAGAAGCGAGGGCATAAAATATTTTCTTACCAAAGCCAAGGAGAAAGCTCAAGCAAACCTAGTGGTCGAAAAACAACTATCCATTGAAGGGGCCCTTAGAGAAACCTCGACCCCTTCAAGGGTCTCAAAATGAATCTCTTCACCTTTAGCTATAGGGGCTTAAAAAAAAATGTGTCACCAAGGGACTGATTGATGTCAGTGACCCGGAACTTATATTTCTTTAAGAAACCCTTGGAAACAATGACTCTATAATAAGGTGCCTTGAAGCCCTAGTGGTAGGGTGGTACTTCTTAGCCTTGGATCCCAATGGTCATTTGGAGAGGGTTAGTTATGGGGTGAAGATCCAGGCATATTCAACTCCTACATCTCTGGAGTATGGACTTTAGCCTGGGCATTGATGTTATTTCCAAGGATCTTGGCATCCTTGTCACGTTGATAAACATTTATGAGTTGTCACAAAAATGAAAAGGATTTCGGGATAGTCTCTTCAAAAAATTGATATTTAGGTCTAATTCTATTATTCTTGGGAGAGATTTAAATTTTTCCCTTGACCCGTCTAAATCCTGAGGCCCTGAAGCCCAACCAAACTCCCTTGCTGACTACTTCAAGACCTTATTAGTCCAGAAAAAATTTGTTGACGTGGATCCTTCAAATCTCATTCCAACTTGGAGGAATTACATAATAGGGGAAAATATTATTTCCAAGAAGATTGATTGTTTCCTCCTCTTAAAAGACCTAGTAGATAATCCTCCATTGATCAAAGAATGGAATAGAAATGGAGGAATCTTGGACCACTCCCCCATTTTCCTGGAAATTAAAGGGGTCTCAAACAAGAAAATGAGTCTTTATAATATGAACTCCTTGTCATTAAAGAATGGATATTTTATCATCCTCGTAAAAAAAAAATAGCTTCCCTTTGACCCCCATTAGGG
Organism: Pinus taeda; assembly: GCA_000404065.3. NCBI lineage: Eukaryota > Viridiplantae > Streptophyta > Pinopsida > Pinales > Pinaceae > Pinus > Pinus taeda. Next base: position 9,615 of record APFE030614381.1, read on the forward strand.
AGCCAGTGTCACTACCTAGTTTGAAGGGAACCTAAATCTTATAAAATAGAAGACGAAAAAGTGGTCCAAAAGGAAGGAATTGGCTAAAATCTAAGACCTTGAGGCTATTGAGAGCCATATCCAAGACATATCCAAAATTTGTGAGGAATGTTTTACCTCTCCTAGAGCCTAAGAGGTCCTTTCTCTTTTCTTCTCAGTTATGAAAAATAAATAAAAATAAAATCCACTAACTATGGAGTTTCAATGGACACTATGGCTTGGATAGCTACTATAGGATTTCCTTACTTTGTCTATTATAATTAAATAGGGTCACTCTAAATGTTTTTTTATAGTATCTAATGATACTCCATATGTTAATAATGGAACACCTTCCTTTCTTGGCAACCTAATATTTAACATGGCCAGATAGCCAACTAGGGTTAGTGATAGGGTTTCTGCATGCCTCAGTTACTAATTAGGGTTAGGATTGTGTACCCTATACAATATTCATGAGATTAAACATATGACTAACTTACATGTATGAGTGACAGGAGTTGACATGTAATCCACTCAGTATCATGATGGTCAGCAAGACAGGTCAATTTGAGGGATGCATAGCATCCACATACAAACTCCAATTAAGGTGATAACCATGTAATTGGAAAGTTTTCAATGTATATAATAATGTCTAGGAGATAGGAGCCTCATTTCCCAAGTTTCAACTCTAAATACATTATTTTAAGGCCTCAAACAGATTTTTGAAAAATTTCAGACCCCAAATCACTAAGGTAAAAACTGCCCCTAAACTGCGCCTTACAAGCCAACAACTCCAAATTTTCAACCCAAATAATACCAAAATATATACAAAAGTATACAATAACCCATTTTTGATAAATCTACATGAATCATTGTTATTCTAAGAGTATTAAATACTTAACCTTATAATTAGAAACTAAAATTAAAATTATTTTATTTTAATTTCATTATAATTGTCCAATCAGAGGGATTTGGAGTCAATGTTTGTGTTTGGATATGACTTTATAATATTACTTTCCATGGTGAATTTGATTATAGATATTTTGTGTGTGTGTGTGTGTATCATCATCAACTTTTTTTGTACATTGAATTGATTTTAAAAGTATCTACGCCCCTCGAAGAGGACTATAATTATGTGTTTCTTATCCTTTTTAAGGAACAAGGTTCATAACATTTGGTATCAGAGCATACAAACCTAGGGTTTTGCTAAGTCAAAATTTTTGATATACTTTTTTATGAGAGGTTTCAAATGGTGAAAGTTTTTGTATATTGACAAGGAATATTGGGGAACATCTAGTTCAAGCTTCAAATCTAGGTTCACTATACTTTTAGATATATCCACTAATGAAATTAGGGTTCTTAAAAGCTCCTGAAATTAGTTAAAGCAGGTAAATTTGGAATTTTATCAATAAATCTTTTTCCTAGAGGTTTCATATGGTAAAACATGGAATTTATTGAGGAGACATATTAGGGAACATCTATATTCAATTTAATATCTTGGTTTTGTATACTTTCAGAGATATGCTCTAAGGAATTCAAGGTTCCTGAATGCTACTGAAATCAATTTCAAATAGGTTAGTTTGACATTTTCACTTTCTCAAATGATAAAAATTAGAGTATATTAAAGAAGGAGATTTGGGAAGATTTGGTTCAAAGTTTAGAGTTTGTTTCACTATACTTTCATAGATATACTTTATAGTAGTTAGGGTTTGTGAAGGATCTTGAAATTAGTTCCAAAAAGTTTAACATGGCATTTTTGCTATAAATTATTTTATCGTATTTTTCAAGTTGTGAAATATTTAAGGATCTTAGGAGATATATATAAGAACCTTAGACAATAATTTCACAATTATATTTGAATAATTGGACACATGGCATGCTATACAATTTTACTCAAAGGAAGAGGCCAAAAATTAGGAAGCTTTTGGAAAGTTACCATAAATTTCACTTGGCACATCATATTTTGGTCAAACCTATGGAATTGTAGAGAAGACATGGCGTAGTTTTATATACCAATATACGGGCTCAAATATCAAAGATATATCAAGACAAATGTTTTTTTTTTTCTATGTTAAGACTAACCTAAGTACCCACGGGGATTTGAACCGGTGACCTATCGCAAGGAGTGCCTTAACAGCACACCCATTCACCGTCAATCCAAAGCCCCGTGGGCTATATCAAGACAAATGTTAGCCATTTATATATTCTCCAAATTAAGGTTTTAAAGGTACTAACTTGCATATAAGATAGTTTTTGCCTAGAAGATCCATTTTTTGTTTTTTTTTGAGGGGGGGGGTGGGAGGTGACTAGAAATTGTGATAAAGAGGAGTACTATTATTATTTTATCACACGTATCCAAAGAAATATCCAAAATATACTACACCAATTAAACCTTCTAAATTCTCATCCAATACTTAAAGTGAAGACTGAGAATTTAGGTTCTCCCAACTACAATAGAAAGTTAATGAAATGGATGATTGTATGTTGAAAAAGGTGGATTTATCATGTTTTCAAGAAAATATGGATGAAGTGGAAAATAATATGAAAGGAAATAAAAATATATATTAGGGAAAAAATGAAAGAAATACAAACTATTATGTTAAAATATCTCCCTAAAAGGGATGTGGAGATCCAAGGCACTCATGAACATAAGGAGAAGCATGATGATGGGACTTAATCACATATGGAAAGTATGTTATCATAATTGGAGAGCACAAGTATTGAATCATAGAACCGTAATCAGGACTTTTCAAACCAAGATCTACATCATCTAGGATTCAAGCCAACAAGAAGGAACTAATTCCAAATGTTGATATTACTAAGTTTGATGGTAATGATACCATAATATGGATATTCCAAATGGAACAATTCTTTGACCTACACTAAGTGGCATCCTTACAAAAGGTAAATATTGTATCCGTGTTCTTAGAACAAGACCAACATGAATGGTATAAATGATTTGTTTAATGGAAAAGGGATTTTGTTATATCTTGGTTCATTTAAAAAAAGTAATTTATAGAACAATATGGAGATATTAAGAGAAATTCATTCTTTAGTCAATTGGTAAATAGTTGACAAAAAGATCTAGTTACAAATCACATTCAACAATTCCAAAAATTGAGTCTCAAGATAAAGAACATTTTAAAGGATAATGTGTTAGACTTATTTTTGGGAACTTGAAAGGAAACCATTAGACATGAGGTGTGTCTCTTTGAACTTGAATCTATAGAGCATTATTTCAGTCTAACAAGGAAAGTTAAAGTAAAAATATGGGCACTATAATTTGGGTTTTGAATAACTATAGAGAAAAAACATGCTCTTGCTCCTAAACTAACAAGGTTGACTTCTCAGCAAGTGGATGAAATAATAGAAAAGGGACTATGCTTCAAATGTTATAACAAGTATAGTAAAGGGCATAAATTTTATAAGAAGAAATGATTCTACATACACTGTGAAGATGAAGAATATCAAGAAGTGGAACCATCACTGGATCTAGAGTTGGAAGAGACTATTCCAAGAATATATTTTCATGCATTGAGTAGCATTAATATTACACAAGCCATCAAGATAGAAGGATATATCAAAAATAAAAAGTAACAATATTGATTGATTCAAGCAATATCCATAACTTCATCAATTACAAACTGGAAAAAAATCTTAATTGCTTTATATATCCAACACCGAAATTTCAAGTAATGATTGCATATGGAGGTACCATAAATTGTTCAAGTAAGTGTCATAGTGTTAAGTTGAATATGGGGGAGTATATGTTGGATAGTCATATGTGCAATCCAAATGGTGGTGTTGATGTTAGATTAGGGGTCCAATGGTTACAATCATTAGGAATAGTGAATTTTCATGATTCCTTCATAAGATTCACCTTAGAATGCAAGGAAATTGAGATTAGAGGTATCTAAGGGAAACCCTATAAAGTGATAAGATTTAATGGAATGAAAAAACTACTGAAAAAGAAGCATTGGGGTATAATTTCACTATTACATTTATTAAATGTTCAAATGATAATATCATCAATGTTAGGGGACCTCCATAAAGTTATCAACAATCATTCCAAGGTATTTGGAGTAATGCCTAAGAGTCTTCCACCTGCTTGAGTTCATGACCATGTTATTCATTTACAACCTAGAAGTGTACCAAAGATAAATAAAGAATGGAAAATCATATTAGAAGCAAAAAAATACTTGAAACAAAGATTAAACATCCGATCAATCTAGCAATTGCATATTACTTCATGAAACAAAAGAACCTACCAGTGGAAGAGGTGATATGGGAATATAACTTATTCGTGCAAAATCACTAGCAATTAGTTAATTTTTTAGGACAATTATATACAATAAGGAGACCTAGGCTTAGGATCATCAAATATTGTCTTGTACATTGTATTCACTATAAAAGGATGTTTCCCCCTTAAAGAGGATTGTCACTCAAAGGTTTCTTATCATTTTCAAGGTGAAATGTTTATAGCACAATTGAACTAAATCATCAACTATAGATGAATTTTTCTCTTATGGGAAAGATTCTAATTGACATTTCTTCAATAACAATGTAGTGTGGCTAGGTCACAACAATGATTATTTCAGAGATATATTGGAATGGAACAAGACATCATCCTATAAACAATCATAACAACTATGTCTAAGGGGAATGTTTGAAATTTTCACATGATGTGTTTTGACAAAATGATTTAACAAAAAATTAACTCATAGAATATCATCATGATTGTAGGATATATTCAAGATGGTCATCACGATGAGGTTCTATAACTATACTCTTGAATGAAAAATAGAGGGATAATTTTAATAACTTTCACTCTTCCTTTCTATATCTAATTTTGCAATTTTACAATTGTTGTTGAGGTGAATAAAAATTTCATTTAGTGTCTTAAATGTTTTCTACATTTTTATTTATTGTCATAATATTTTCCTTGATTACCTACCTATAGGCTATCTAATCTAGTGATTTAGTTATGCCATTATTAGAAAGGATTTTTAGTAAAACAAGGTTGACTACTAACAAAATCTAATCTCTATTTTATTTCTCCTATTTTTTTTTAATGACTTCACATTATTGGAGAAAGAAATCAATAAATATACCTTAAAAATATTGCACTTAAACAAAAATGATCATAATTTGTGTCTACATCTAGTGGGAATTTTCTATGTTTGTATATTAAATCATGAACTTGTTTATTATAGAAGTTCCCATTTATACACAACCTTTTGATAATTTGTGATGGTTGGCAAAATTTTCTTTCAATTAGACCAAGGTGAATATATTATTTATACTATGTAGACTTACCATTAAGACTACTTGTGACCAGTTAGTTAGAGGAGACTATAGTTTGAAATATCTATAAAATTAGAGGATAAATTCTAGAAACAAAATCTTGGACAATTGTTTACCTAAACCTAGAACCCTTGAAGTTATTGGAATCCATTTGTTATTCCATCATTAATTTGGAAGTAAATCCTATCTCACTATTGTATGTGGCATCAAAATCATGTTAATATAGATCCTTGAAAAAAAAAACCCATGAGAATGTAATATAGTGCATTAGCAAAGCCATTCAAACAATTTTCATGGCAAGTCAAGGGACACCAAAAACTCTTGAATTCCCAATGTAAAAGTAATATGCACTAATTTGTCATTAAGAGCCCATACTCAAGATAAATCCAACACTAAACATGTTTAGGATCAGCTTTCTATCCTCAAGAAGTTTAACCTTCTATAATTAATGCATTGGAATTAGAGAGTTGGAATTTCATTTCTTCCCAGATAATAGTTATTAAGGTACCTCTACTCCATTTTTCTTACTATTTTTGAGTAGATGTTAGAAATAGGTTTTGATAATAGGAAAAAGAGAGTTTGTGATTGGCAATTTTTGCTACACGAACATAAGTGAGATATATTTTATCGTTCAATATGGATGCTATGGTTCGAATTTATGCTCATAAATCAAAATATAAAAAAATAAAAATAAAAATAAAAATTGAATAGGTTTTGTCTTATTTAGTGCAGTTCGTCATAAATCAGTTATGTCTTGTTCAGTGAAGTTCGTGTTGAGTGCTAATGTTTTAAGTGTGAATAGGTTTCTCAAATGATTTATTTTTTTATATCACTTGGTGCTTATTATATTGAACGTTGTGATGGATAAATATCGGTAGGACACTAGATAGTGTCTTCAAAATATTGATGGAATTTGGTTGATTGGTTTTATAGTTTTTAGATTTAGGATTTTTAATCATACGAAAAAAACAATAGTTGAAGTATGGAATGCTTTGTTATAAAAGTGAAACATAAATCAAAGTTTCATCCAAAAGTCATTCACAAAAGGCTAAGAAATAACATATTTTTATTTCAATTGTTTCTCTTTCATATCTCAAAGTTTACTTAAATTTTTTCAAAAAACATTTTTATTGTCTTCTTATTTTATGGTTTTTTTAGGAGGCATGACAATTCATATCTTGTTAAACCATCAACTTCCACAAATAAATAGTTCCATTCCTTTCTTGTTCTTGGAAACCACTTACAAATTCCATGGAGATGCTCTCCTATGGTCTACTGGTTATAGTTAAGGGATAGCATAAACCTTTCTTTCCATTATTGGGTTTGCTAATACAACAAAGTATGAAACCTACAATAAGATGAGTTACATCTTCTTACATTCTAATTGAATACATGTTAGGTCCCTATAATACTAGTGTATCCCCTTATTGTTATTGTAGTGTAGCCGCCTTATCGTTATTGTTGTGCCCATTTTGTTCCCATATTGTTATTATTGTGCCCCATAGAAGCCCATTATTGTTATTGTTGTGTGCTTACAATATTATTGTTATGTAGGCTCTAACTATATTGTGACCCCTTAGACTCTTATATATAGAAAATATATTTTTTCATTTAAGTCATCCAAGAATTGTTCATTTATGTAATGTAAATGAGGTTTTCCCCTCGAAGAAGATAATTTTAAAGTCATTGACCTATCTATTTGTGATCTAGTTCCATAACATTTGGTATCAGAACTTTGGATTCTAGGGTTTCGCTTCTTCAAACATGCCATCTGGGAATTTTCACTATAATTTTTTTCTACAAGTCCTCAGAAGCTAAAATATTTACCATGTGGAGCCAAAATATCAGAGAACTTCATGTAAAAATTTCAGATCTTGGTTCGCTATAGTTTCTGATATATGCTCTGAGGAAGTTAGGGTTTTGCGGGCTCCATAATTCTGTCTCAAATAAGTAACTTAGGGAAAATCATCATAACTTTAGTTTCAGGCATCGAATTTGAATGTTGTAAAAAGTGGCTGAAATTGCATGGACTATAGTTTTTTGTGTAGAAATTTCAAGTCTAAGGTTGAAACAGTGACACGTGACATCCCATACAACGTCGCTCTACTGAATCAATCCATAATCAAGCCATCATGATAGATTTGACATAACTATTTCTTGAAGAATCCAATCTCAATCAGACTTATGGGGTTGAAAAAGGGACTTAGAGCACTACCACAAGAAGAAGTTTCAGAACTTAGATATCTGAAATTACAGAGTTAAAATCATTTCAAGATAGAGCTCCTAAAAGAAAGAAAAAGGTGTGTATTTTTTTTTATTGCATAACTTTTGTTTCAAGAATCAATTTGAAGTGATTCAAAGGGCATAGTGAAGCATAGATATCATTGTTTTATTTCAAAATTCCTCGAATCAATAAAATGGAAACACCTAGTAAGCAACCACAAAGCTCTACTATAATGCATGAAGAAGAGGAAGAATTACAACATGATATATCAAAATTACGAGACCAAGTGCAACAAATTTCGCTCTCACAAAGAGTAACCCAAAATGAAAAAAATGAAAGGAAACATGGAATATTTGAAGAATGGTTTAAAGACAAACATGGAAGGTTTGAATGAATATTTGATCAAGTTGCTACAAGAAATGTTTCCTAATGGAAAAAAGGTATTAGATGAAACTCATGATGAGAAAAAAAGAAATGTTAGTCATGATTTCATAGACTCTAACATTGGATTAAACACCCACCATATTCCACAGATCGATATAAGGAAGTTTCATGGCAAGGATATGGTAACATGGATACTACAAATGGAGCAATATTTTGATCTTCCTAGCCTCCTCATTCCCTCATTTGTAAGGTCTCGGGTTGGTCCTTTTTCCCTTTGGTTATTATAGTATTTTTAATATATAGTCAGTTTTTAGACATTATTTGGTACTCATCCTTTAATCTTAACGTCCTTAGAGTATATTGTAATAAGATAATTTGATCCCTTCTATTATCTTAGTTATCTAATATTATTCGTCTTATTAATAAGATCTTTATTAAATTACTTTCAAGCCTATTTTCTATTTTGTTTTGGAATAATAATATTCAAGAAGTAATTTAGTAAATTATTTTGCCTTGCTTTATATATTTAATATTATATATATATATTATATATATAATATATATTTGTTTCTATAACCGAATAATATCATCCATAACACATAGTATAACGTAGATATATGAATTTATTAATAAACAATTAATGAATCATTATGTGAATTTATACTAATGAACCTGATAATAGTTATATACAAATATATAGTAGTTGATAAACAATTAAATTATGGAGATAATTTACCAACCATTATATTAATCGTATTATTAATTTATAATATAATTAGTTTTAAAATAGTTTATATATTTTAATAGTTCATATATTAGAAAAGGTTGAATATATTTTTATTCTATTTTATACTAAACTACCCATTAGCATATGGAATTAGTTAGAATTTGAACCTATATAAGTAATAATATATGTACCTAATTACATGGGTATTTTAAATAGTATTTTTGGAATAATAAATAAATTAATAAATATAGATTATTTAATAAATATGAACTATTATATAAATTATTAAATTGTATCGTGAGATAGCTTATAATTTATTAATTTACTTTCAAACGGACCATTAGATTGGAAATGATAAATTATTATGAAATAAATATATGAATGTACCTATAATATTATTTTAATTTGAATTTGTTCGTATATATATATTCATTTATTAATAAACAATTACATAAACAAATGTATTTCTAGCGGGTAAGAATATTTTAACTATATATTTTACCTAATTTAACAATTTTCTAAGAATAATAGTAATTAAATAATATAGCAAGAATATTATTTATTGACTGGGGACATAAGGTCAGAAGTAGCAGTGGTCAATATAGCCGTTGGAGTCTCTGTCCATACTATTTAACAAGCTAAGCTGGATCAGTTCTTCAACTTGTCCTGACGATGAACCACACTGGTTGGTTCGAAACGCGTCAACAAATGATTTTGTATGTGATTTCGCCGAAATTTCTCTAACAATATTATGGATTTTTTTTCTTCAGAAAATGCAATGCACAACAACAAGTTTCTCTCTAATCTGATCAACGTAACCATTTACTATTTTTTTCATCTCTATATACATCATGAGGTTCATCTCCCACTCTAGGTGGTCGAAATTATTGAAAAAAAACAAACTTCTAACTAGATACATATAAATTTTGGTGCACATGCTTAAACATAGGACTGGTTTTACTTGCAACCAATTTATGCCTAAAACATCACCAACTTGGAATATTTTATAAATAAACATTAACTACAAATCCTAATAAAATTTTCCACCTATCCACATGATCCAAAATACTTCTATAAACGAAAAATTCAAAATATGAAGTGAATGGCATTGGATGTCTAGTTTCACAACACATCAACCAGATTCGGAACAAGTTGAAGTAGCCCTATTCTGTATGATTGCAACCTTCCTCTGAAACAATGGAGCAAATGGGTGTATTTTAAATGTCTCTGTGATGGTACTGAACCTATGAGATAAACTTCCTAGTGCTTGTAGACCCCCTTATTGACTAACAGCCACTTTCGCAGGAAATTTGTCACCTTTCACAGCGCCTTTGAAATTATGAACATATGATGACTTTATTGTGATATAAAATATGGAGGCTTCAATATAAGTTTTTTGACATTCATATAACCCCTCTCACGACAATCAAACTTCAAAATTTCACTATCTTATCAACATCAAATACTACATAAAAAGTGGAGCATATCCTTGCCACATTTTACAAGCTTCACCAAAACTAACTTATTTCTTAGAAAAAAGACAAAACTTTAGCATTGAGTGATACCCTCCTAATGAAGATTTACCATTTTACTAGCCTCTACTAGCATGTCTAACTTGCCTCTCTTCCTCTTTCTTCCAGATTGCTTGGCCTTAGTGAGCTTCTGCTTTACCAATTCGAGTCTTCTTTTTAACACCAAATTATGCACATACAAACTTTTCACTTGTCTATGTAGAGGAAAGGTCCACTTCAACTTGTATTTAGATTTTTCAAGGACAAGTTCAAGAACTTCTAACTACCTAAACAAATATAACTTATCCTTGTGATCCTTTTTTGTAATATGATCTATCTGTTATTGAACTCGTTCAAGTTATTCCAATATCCTTTCAAACTTTTTTTGCGCATCAAAAACTACCCTTTGTTCTGGTTGAACAATCTCTTTTATTTTCATTTACACCTTGGCAACATACCTAGTTCTAGGTATCCTTGATTGTTCAATTGTCTCCTTTATCTCTTCAAACTCAATGGTTTGTTTTCTTTTGCCTTTGTTAGGATGTACCAATGTTTTCCTTGATGGTTTTCCTTCACTAGACTGAACAACATCTTGTTATACTTTACGCCTAAGCTCTTTATTTTCTTGCTATAGATAAGCTATATTTAGATGAGCCCTGTCTAATTGATCTTGCAAGTCTTTTATTTTCTAATCCCTTTCATCAACTTCTATTTCTCCATGTGTGTTTTCTGATTCAACAACTTGAACAGGTGTAGGTGTTGGATCTACATTCAACCTCTTGGCCGAAGCTCTTGTTCTTGGTACCCTGGCCACTTTTTCTACCTGAGGTGAGAAGTGAATCTTCTTAGCATTCCTTTTATTAACTAATTTGTTCTTATTCAAAAGATTTTTGATTGAGTTAGTTGTTGCAGATGAGGCCTCTTTGACTACAAATGATGGGGTACCTTTCTTGGTCCTCTTGCTATTAGAAGATTGTGCTACCCACTTTGAAGAAACCAAAAAGTCCTACCATGACTACTCTTTCTTTTCAAGCTCCTTTATTAACAACAGTTTAATTAATGAGAAATGAAACATACTAGGTTCAATAAGACTCCCTTTGACTTAAACAATATCAACCATCTTACAAAGACTCCTAAATAGGTAATAAGAAAGATTCAAAGGATTTTTACTTGTAAAATGCAATAGGAGCCTAATATGATAGTGATAAACTTTACTGGACCTCCCTTCACATGTGAAGTACCTTTGAATCACCTCCAACAATTTAGTATGATGGTCTTGTATATAGCTTCTTGGAACAACAGACCCATACCCTTTCCAGTATTTTGGTTTGAGAAAATATTTGAAATGAACCAGATCAAACTCCATACCCTTAAACCATTCCTCTCCATTCAAATGAATCTTAGTGGCCTCAACAATTGATTGGGCTGTGATTGGAAAAGTAAGTGTCCCCACCTTTTCTTGCAAACCATCAAAACCCTTTGCAAACTCCTTAGTCAATTGTAAATGATACCCCTGAATCTTTTCACAAAATCTCAAACACTCCACCTGCTCAAAAACCCCTTTGATGGTTGCATCTGCATTGATAACTGACATATTGTGGCTCAAATCGAACAATAGCACCTCCCTTATGATTTTTGTATTCTGGAGTTGACATGATTTTGCTCTTACAACAGTAAATAATTTATGGTTATAAGTAATTTGTTTTGTGTAACAGTGGAGGAGTTATGATACTTTAAACCTCTAATGATGACTTAAGAGACAAAAAGCATTACACAAAATACTAGACATTGCAAACCTTCTCAGGAAAACCCTAAAACTTGCAAATTCACAATAGTTGACAGAGAAACTTAATGGGACAGTCACAACATAGAAAGGAAAAAATGCAATGCTCAAGGTTTTTTGGGGTTTTAAGACTTTTAAACATAAAAACTAAGGGAAAGAAGTTTCAATTTAGTTTCAAGAGCATGGCATACATTTCATGTGGAGGCTACATAGAGAAAAACATGGATTTGGGAGCAGCAAATGTGAATGTGTGGAATTGCAGCGACTAGGATAAAAATGCAATGATTTCAGAAAATGCAACGATGATGAATTTATCTCTCTTGCAGGATTTTTACAGTTTTTTCTAGCTCCTACAAGTGATTTGAGGATTCATTCAGGACTTAGGAACAAATTTAGACTTAGATTTGCACCTATGAAGAAAGGTTGACCATCGATATGCAAGAAATGTAGTGTTGTGTGGATTTGTAGTGCCCCTGCCTCCCTTTCGCAACGAACCACAACAAGAAAACCACGGCTTCCGATAGAAGTGGAGAAGAACTAAGTGATCTGGGATGAAGAGGAAAGTTCAAATAATTTTTCTAAACAACCTGGAGTGGAAATGATGGCGATAATCGTGACTGGGAATGAAAATCATGAATGCGCAACACGATCCTGAAAATGCAAGGCTTGGGGAAAATGAAAGGACTGCCCTTATAACCGTTATTTTCCCACTGAGATCATAACCTGTCATTGAAATGTCATTCAAAATGACTCACCACAACCTCCAAATATGTGCCTAATCTATCTCATGATTTCTTTTATGTAGACCAAATCTCTAAACTTAGGTGACCCACTTATGATGACCAGGTATGGTGACGAAACTATAATAACCAAGGAATTTAAGATATGATATTTATACTCTTTCCATGGTGACAAAAACTTATTTATGATTACCGTTTAATAAGGAGACCTCATGACTTTAGAATTTGGACCTTTAGAAAAATAAAAAAAACTTTACATGACACTTAATCTAAATCTAAAACTCTTTGAACCATAATAGTAAGGTCATCATGACTAATATTTACAAATTAACTTTTGATAAATATAGAGACTAACATGACCAAGATTCCTAAAATTAGGACCCTAAGAAACAGTTCAAAAACCCAATCCCCAAGAATTCTGGAGTTTTTCAACTCTTCATGAGTAAGGCTCAACCTGAGCCCTCTCCATGATTTCATTCGATCCCTTTACTACAACACACCACAAAAATTTAATTAATCCCTTGCACAATGTAGAAATTTTGAATAATTTAACACATATTCAACAGAGATTATCCTGATCATGTACTATTGCGGAAAACATACACAATACATAAGCTCCTCTACGTTGATCATCAATATAGCAGCATCAATAACAATAAACATCAAGAGCATTCACACATTAACACAATATGTATCCCGGGGAAAGCATCTCGCTAAAAACCCCAACTATCTGTATATTAATGATTGAGTCATGTAACATTATAAAGTACAATGCTTATCACAAGCAATCCAGTACCAGCTCCTCCTGTTACACACAATACAGCTCAGATCTGAATTAATCACTGGCTCAAATCTCTTCTGCTGCTTGCCTGCCTCCGCTGCTCAATACCTGCACAAGAACCGGTGATAATTCCAAGGTAGCCACGTCTTTCCTTGGCTAAATCACGTGAGAAAAAGCTACAATGTGGGCAAGCTCATTGGCATACTCAATCCCCTGATTTGTGCAAGATCTGGTGCACAACTATAGTCACAACTGATAGCAATCTGATTCTCTAACACCTGTCCCTGCTGAATTGAACATGCATTGACATGCAAATGAGTTAACTGATGTATTCATTAGTTGTATTATGAGTTAATAACTTGTGAATTAATTAATAACTAATTCACCCAACTCATCTCTAGTCTATTTGCCAGTTAGACTAAATACAACCAGTTTAACAAAGCTAAAACTGAACACAACTCCATCAACTCCACAATCAACTCCACCAAACTCAACTGATTGAGTTCTAACTGAATTCATGCATGCAACAACTCAACTGACTCATAAGAAAAGCGTATTTCCTTC
>APFE030614390.1:0-13722 GCA_000404065.3 Pinus taeda
TCAGCAATAGCTTTGTCTAAAAACTCTGTTTTTCATAAAAGAACAAAGCACATAGATACCAAATTTCACTTCATACATGAATTGGTTAACAATGGTGAGATTGTTTTGCAGCACTGCAGAACAGAGGATCAGTTGGCTGATATCTTGACAAAACCATTGCGAAAGAAAGGTTTTGATCATTTCAGGAAATGCCTGGGTATGCAGCAGTTGAAATTAAGGGGGAGTGTTGGAATTTAATTCCAACTGCAAACAATTAATACAGAACCAAAATCTGATTTTCAGCAGCCATTTCAGATTGTTCGGTGCCGCAAAAGTCCACTGATATTTTGAGCATTAAATTCAGAATTAAATCCCCTGCAGACAACCGACTTGTTTTTGCTGAAAAGACATCACCGCCTTGCATCACCGTCTTCTGCAATAAATACAGAGATAAAGATCAGCAGATTTTTGTTTAGTTTATAGTTTAATTCAGATCTTTATTTTTTCCTATAAATGTAAACTCACAGCAGTTCTGTTTATTAATTAAGGCAGTGCAAAAGATTTCTGAACAGCAATTCTGTTTTCTGTCTGAGTTTTAGAACAGCAGTTCTGTTTTTGAGTGAAGGTTAGAAGAACGAGTGTGTCTCTTCTGTAAATGCACAGCAAGTGCTGAACCTGCGATTTTATGAGATAGAAAATCGATTTCTGGAGCTGAAGCGTTCCTCTTTTGTAACAGCTAAGTTTTTGTATCAGCTTGCTTATTATTCATAAATACAAGTTTACAGTTCATCAGTTTACTGTTTTGCTGATTTTAAGTTGTTGTTACACCAAGTGTCAAAAACACTTTGATTTCACTCTGTAAGTCTATTAGTGGTTTGACGCCCCTTGCTTTAGTTGCTGTTACACAAAGCGTCACTTTTTTTAAAGTGCTTTAGCGTCAAAACAATTTTCTGCTTTTTCTAAGTTATTAAAAAAACAGAGTGTTTTTCCCGTTGCTGTAACACCACGATCAGCGTTGCTGCAACACCACGATCAGCGTTGCTGCAACACCGATTCCAGAGAGCAATTTTTCTGTTTTTCTGTGTTAACAAAAACAGAGAGTTATTTCCTGTTGCTGCAACACCGAATCCTGTTGCTGCAACACCAAGTCCAGAGAACGAAATTTTCAGTTTTCTGTGTAGAAACAGAGCAGTTTTGTGTTGTCTGTTTGTTTAGGAATTTAGCAGAAAATTCCATCATATCAGAGAGTTGTTCTATGATGTTTTGTGTTATGGAATTCACCATAAAAATTCCAACACTTCCCGGCTCACCCCCACTACCAAGTTATATTCCCACCAGGCTACACGCTAGCTTCACACCAGTCACAACTTGTCGGCTCACCTCCACTCCCCCGTTTTCCATTGGATTTGAACCAAGAATCTCGACGAGCACCAAGAGGATGGTGAAATTGGCGGCAAGAAGGCGAGGATGGCATTGCCCGCGCAAGCTAATGTCAATACTTCCCTGAATTTCAAATGAATTAACAGCGATTTGAGTTTAATAAACAGCGAGTGATCTCCATAGTGAGTGCTCGGAATTTTTAGGATCTATTGATATTTTAGATTTTTTTAATCAAATATCAATTTCATTTTATTTAGTGTTTTTATCGTGAATTTTTTAAATAAAACATAAAAATAATATATTCTTAAGGTTTATTATCAATTTTTTTTAAATCTATCACACATTAATTTCGGAAATATAATCTATTTCAATTGGTAATATTAATAGTGTGATGACAGAATTTAATTGTGTATGTGTATTAATTTTCTTTTTGCTATATTGGCTTTAATTGGACATGGATTGTTTTTTGAAAAGTAAAAGTGGAAAAGTTTTTTTTTCACATCTAATTTCATTGCTTTGACAGTCATATATATATATATAGACACAATGTTTTAATTTATTTATATACACACAGTGTTTTAATTTATTTAACCCTATGTCTTTTTCAGTGATTTAGGCGAGTTTACAGGTTAATGATTGTATTTCCATAATGAAAAAATTTTGAATATCCTATAAAATTATATTTATTATTTTTTTTTTATTACAAGTATTATTATTTTATATAGCTTTATTTACAAAATAAGAAATAAGAAAAAAAATCTTAATTGATATACAATTTTTTTTTTATTAATTTGGTTTCAGTGAAAAATCATCATTTTTAGAAAACAAAAAAAAAAATGTGTGCTTTCCATAAAGTAAATTGTCCACTTATAATTTCTTAACCATTCATATAGTTCATATGATTTTTCTTAGTTTTTATATATTTTAATGATGTAAAAGTGATTTTATCTTTTAAAGTGTTATTTATTTTTATAAATTTATATTTAATTACTTAATTGTACATACATACATACATAGCTATATATATGTATATATATAATTCTTTTATTGTATATTGAAAATTTATTTTTATTATAGAATTTATATTATGTTTTCATTCAAATATTTATATGTAGAATATTTTTTCAATAAACATCAATTTGTATTTTGTTACTTTCATAATAAATCCATTATTTATGTTCACTATTTATGTGAAGTTCCTCTACTTTCATGTGGGATGTATATTTATAATATGTATTGAGATTTAGGGTATAGGTTTGGCTAGTTTACTCTATGTTAGGCTAGACTAGGGTAGGATAGGCAACACTAGGATAGGCTAGGTTAAGCTAGGCTAGGCCAAGCTAGTTTAGGCCACACTAGGCTAGGCTAGTTTAAGTTAGACTAGGGTAGGCTGGGATAAGATAGGATAGGCTATGCTAAGCTAGGCTATCTTAGGTTAGGCTCAACTAGTTTAGTCTAGATTAGGCATGTGTTACACTAGGTTAGATAATCTAGTTTAGGAAAGGTTATGCTATGCTAGTTTAGGATAAGCTACTAAAGGTTAGGCTAGTGCAGGCTTGGCTAAGGTAGGCTAAGGCAAGTTAGGATAGGCTTAGCTTAGGTAGGATAGTCTAGGCTTAGGGTAGGTTATGCTAGGCTAGGTAGGCTAGGCTAGGATAAGGTAAGGTAAGGTAGGCTAGGCTAGGCTAAGCTACGGTAAGGTAGGCTAGGCTAAGCTAGCGTAAGGTAGGGTAGGTTAGGGTAGGGTAGGCTAAAGTAGGCTAGGTAGGCTTGGCTAGGCTAGGTGGGCTTGGCTAGGCTTAGGATTAGGATAAGGTATGGGTATGCTCGGGCAGGCTAGGGTAGGCTAGAGGATGCTGGGGTAGGCTACGTTAGGCTAGGTTATGCTTGGGTAGGCTAGGTAGGCTATGGTAGGCTAGGTTATGCTAGGCGAGGTAGGGTAGGCTAGGGTAGGCTAGGGTGCGCTAGGTAGGGTAGGCTAGGCTAGGTAGGCTAGGCCAGGCTAGGTTAGGGTAGGGTAAGATAGGCTAGCTGGGCTAGGTAGGGGAGGTTTGGGTAGGCTAGGTATGCTAGGTTAGGCTAGGCTAGGTTAGGGTAGAGTAGGGTAAGCTAAGCTACACTAGGTAGGCTAAGCTACGGTAGGTAGGCTAGGATAGAGTAGGGTAGGGTATGGTAGACTCAGGTAGGCTAGAGTAGGCTAGGCTAGGTAGGCTAGGCAACACTAGGTAGGCTAGGCTATGCTAGGCTAGGTATGCTAGGCTACTCTCGGCTAGGAAAAGTAGGCTAGGGTAGGTTAGAACAGGCTACGTAGGCTTGGCTAGGCTAGGTCGGCTTGTCTAGGCTAGTGTATGGTAGGCTAGGCTAGGTAGGTTGGGTAGGCTAGGGTAGAGTAGGGTAGAGTAGGGTAGGGTAAGGTTACGGGAGGGTAGGGTAGGTTAGGGTAAGGTAGGATAGGGTACGCTAGGGTAGGCTAGGGTAGGCTAGGTTGGGCTAGCCTAGGTAAGCTAGGGTAGGCCAATGTAGGTTAGGGTAGGCTAGGGTAGGCTAGGTAGGCTATGGTAAGCTACGGTAGGCTAAGCTAGGTTAGGCTAGGCTAGGCCAGTGTAGGCCACATAGGGTAGGCTAGGCTAGGCTAGGCTAGGGTACATTAGGCTAGGGTAGGATAGGGTACGCTAGGGTAGGCTATGGTAGGGTACGATAAGTTAGGGTACGCTAGTTAGGATCATCTTGGGTAGGTTAGGATTGGCGAGGCTACACTAGGCTTAGGTATGTTAGGATATGCTAGGCTAGGATAGGTTAGGCTAGGCTAGGTTAGGGTAGAATAGGCTAGGCTAGGGCAATGTAGGGTAGGCTAGGGTAGGATAGGCTAACATAGACTAGGCTAGGCTAGGCTAGCGTAGGCTAGGCTAAGGGAGGCTAGGAGAGGCTAGGATGGGATAGGCTTGGCTTAGGTAGGCAAGGCTAGGCTTAGGATAGGGTATGATAGTGTAGGCTAGGGTAGCCTAGGTTATGCTAAGCTACGTAGGGTAGGCCAGGTTAGGCAGGCTAGGGTAGGCTAGGGTGTGCTTCGCTAGGGTACTCTAGGCTAGGCTAGGTAGGTTAGGTAGGATAGGCTAGTTTAGGCTAGGTAGCCTAGGGTAGCCTAGGGTAGACGATTGTAGGTTTGGGTAGGCTGGGCTAGGGTAGGCAACTGTAGGTTAGGGTAGGGTAGGATAGGGTAGGCTAGGGTAGGCGAAGCTAGGATATGTTAATGTAGGGTAGCGTAGCATAGGGTACGCTAGCTAGGCTAAGCTTAGGTAGGGTAGGATAGGCCAGGCTACGCTAGGCTTAGGTAGGCTATGATACGCTAGGATAGGTTAGGCTAGGCTAGGCTGGGCTTAGCTAAGCTAGGGTAGGGTATGATAGGTTAGACAAGGGTAGGGTAGGGTAGGGTAGGGTAGAGTAAGCTAAGTAAGGCTATGACAGGGCAAGGTAGTGTAGGCTTGGCTAGGATAACCTAGGGCAGGGTACTGTAGGAAAGGCTTGGCTAAGCTAGGGTAGGTAGGCTAGACTAAGCTAAGCTATGGTAGGGAGGCTAGGGTAGGCTAGGGTATGGTAGGCTTGTTCAGTGTAGTCTAGGCTAGGGTAGTGTAGACTAGGGTAGGTTAAGCTAGGGTAGGCCAGGCTAAGGTAGGCTAGGATGGGATAGTCTTGGCTTAGGTAGGCTAGGCTAGGCATAGGACAAGGCGGGCTAGGGTAGGTTAGGCTAGGGTAGGCTAGAGTAGGCTAGGTTAGGCAAGGCTAGTTTCTTGTATGGTAGGCTAGGCTAGGCTAGGCTAGTGTAGGTTAGGTTAGGTTAGGGTAGGGTGGGCTAGGGTACGCTAGGATATGCTAGGTTAGGCTACGATAGGCTACGGTAGGCTAGGCTGACATAGGGTAGGGTAAGCTAGGGTAGGTTAGGCTAGGCTAACATAGGGTATGCTAGGCTATGGTAGGTAAGCTAGGCTATGCTAGGGTAGCGTAGGCTAGCCTATTGTAGGGTGGGTTAGGCTAGGATATTGTGGGGTAGGTAAGGTTAGTTTAGGTGATGTGAAATGTTTAAACTTAAATATTTTTAAGAATTTATATTTTATGCTAGGTTACGCTAGGCTAGGGTAGGGTAGGGTAAGCTAGGGTAGGGTAGGGTAGGGTACGATATGTTAGGCTATGGTAGGGTAGGGTAGGGTAGGCTAGACTAGGCTATTGTAGGGTTGGGTAGGCTAGGCTAGCCTAGGCTATGGTAGATAGGCTAGCCTACAATGGTAGATAGGCTAGGCTACAGTAGGGCACGTTAGGGTAGGGTTCGTTAGGCTAGGCTCAGGCAAGGAAGGCTAGGCTATGGTAGGGCACATGAGGGTAGCGTTGGTTAGGCTAGGCTCAGGCAGGGAAGGCTACGTTAGGTAATATGAAATGTTTAAACTTGAAGATTCTTAACAATTTGTATTTTTGGCTAGGCTAGGTTAGGCTAGGGTTCGGTGAGCTAGCTTAGGCTAGGCTAGGGTAGGCGATTCTGGGGTATGACAGGGTAGGCTAGGCTAGGGTAGGCTAGAGTAGGCTACCTTAGGCAAGGCTAGGATAGGCTAGCCTAGTTTATTCTAGGCTAGGCTAGGTTAGGATAGGGTAGAGAAGGCCAAGCTAGTTTAGTCTAGCTTAGCCCAGGCTAAGCTTAGGACATGCTAGGCTAATCTAGTTTAGGCAACGTTAGGCTAGGCTAGTGTAAGTTAGGCTATGTTAGGTTACACTCGATTAGTTAAGGCTGGATTAGACATGTGTTAGGCTATGTTGGATAATATAATTTAGGATAGGTTAGGCTAGGCTAGTTTAGGATAAGCTAGCTAAGGTTAAGCTAGGCTAGGCAAAGTTATTTTACTATAGGATAGGCTACGTTAGGCTAGATTAGGCTAGATTAGGCTAGGCTAGAAAAGGCTAGACTAGATTAGGCTAGACTAGATTAGGCTGGGTTAGGCTACGCTAGATTAAGCTAGACTAGATTAGGCTAGGCTAGGCAAGGATATACTAGATTATGCTAGATTGGGCTAGGCTAGGCTAGGTTAGGCTTGATTAGGCTAGGCTAGATTACGCTAGGCTAGATTAGGCTAGATTAGGCTAGGCTAGGCTAGGCTAGATTAGGCTAGCCTAGGCTACATTATGCTAGAGGAGATTAGGTTAGATCAGGCTAGGGTATGCTAGGCTAGGCTATGCTAGATTAGAGTAGGCTAGGCTAGGCTATGCTAGGCTAGATTAGGCTTGGCTAGGCTATACTAGCCTAGATTATGATAGGCTAGATTAGCCTAGATTAGATTAGATTAGGCTATGCTAGGCTAGGTAAGTTAGGTTAGGCTAGGCTAGATTAGGCTAGATTAGGCTAGGCTAGGCTAGACTAGGTTAGATTAGACTAGGCTAGGCTAGATTAGGCTAGGATAGATTAGACTAGATTAGGCTAGGATAGATTAGACTAGATTAGTCTAGGCCAGATTAGGCTAGATAAGACTAGGTTAGGCTAGGCTAAATTAGGCTAGGCTAGTCTAGACTAGACTAGATTAGGCTAGGTTAAACTAGGCTAGGTTATGCGAGACTAGGTTAGGCTAACTGAGACTAGGATAGGCTAGACTAGGCAAGGCTAGGATAGACTAGTCTAATTTAGGCTAGGATATATTAGGCTAGATTAGGTTAGGCTAACCTAGGCTAGGCTACGCTAGCCTAGATTAGGCTAGATTAGGCTACGCTAGGTGAGGCTAGGATAGATTAGGTTACATTAGGATATATCTGTCTAGGCTAGATTAGGCTTATATTATATTAGACTAGACTAGGCTAGGCTGCATTAGATTAGGCTAGATTACACTAGATTAGATTAGCCTAGGTTGGGCTAGATTAGGCTAGATTAGGCTATCTTAGGCTAGATTAGACTAGGGTAACTTAGGCTAAATTAGATTAGGCTAGGATATGCTAGATTAGATTAGGCTAGATTAGTCTAGATTAGGCAAGATTAAGCTTGGCTAGATTATGCTATATTAGACTATGCTAGGCTAGGCTAGGTTAGATTAAGATAGGTTAGATTAGGATAGGCTAGATTAGGCTAGGCAAGATAAGCTAGATTAGGCTAGGCTAGACTAGGCTAAATTAGGCTAGGCTAGATTACACTAGATTACACTAGATTAGACTAGATTGGGCTAGGCCAGGCTAGACTGGGCTAGACCAACCTAGATTAGCCTAGATTATGCTACATTACGCTAGGTTATATTAGGCTAGCTCAGGCTAAATTAGGCTAGCCTAGATTAGCCTAGGCTAGGATAGGCCAGATTAGGCTAGGTTAGGCTAGATTGGGCTAGGCTAGGATGCATTAAGGTAGATTAGGCTAGACAAGGCTAGGTTAGGGAAGGTTAGATTAGGGTAGGGTAGGGTTGACCAGACTAGGCTAGGCTTGGCTAGGCTAGACTAGACTAGATTAGGCTAAGCTAGATTGCTAGATTAGATTAGGCTAGATTAGGCTAGGCTAGATTGCTAGATTAGATTATTCTAGATTAGGCTAGGCTAGAATAGGCAAGATTATGCTAGATTAGGCTAGATTAGATTATGGTAGGCTAGGCTGGACTAGATTAGGCTAGATTAGACTAGGATGTATTAGGCTATATTAGGCATGGCCAGATTAGGCTAGGTTTGGCTAGGCTAGGCTAGGCTAGATTAGGCTAGGATACGTAAGTCTAGGCTAGATTATGCTAGGCTAGATTAGGCTAGATTAGATTATGCTAGGCTAGGCTAGACTAGATTAGGCTAGATTAGACTAAGATGTATTAGGCTAGATTAGGGATGGCTAGATTAGGCTAGGTTAGGCTAGGGTAGATTAGGCTACGATATGTCAGTCTAGGCTAGATTAGGCTAGATTAGGTTTGTCTTGGCTTGGCTGGGCTGGGCTAGGCTGGGCTAGGCTAGCATACATTAGGTCATGTTAGATTAGACTAGATTAGGCTATATTAGGCTAGGCTAGATTAGACTAGGCTAGAAAATGATAGATTAGGCTAGATTGGGCTAAGCTAGGCTAGATTAGGCTAGATTAAGCTAGATTATACTAGGCTAGGTTAGGCTAGGCTAGATTACACTAGTTTCGGTTAGGCTAGGATAGATTAGACTATATTAGGCTAGAATAGGCTAGGCTATGCTAGGCTAGATTTGGCTCGACTAGATTAACCTAGATTAGGCTAAGTTAGGCTATGCTAGATTAGACTAGATTAGGCTAGGCTAGGCTAGCCTAATCTAGCCTAAGCCAGATTATCTAGCCTAAGAATCAAGGAACTTCGATACTCCATATATATTTAGCAACATCATTTTTACATATTTATTCAAAATTTTATGAGCAAGTACTATGTTATAAAATTTATGCAAAATTTAACTCTATTTTCCTAACAATTCTTATATTATTAAATTAATGTAAAAATTGAAACTTTATTTTCCACACAAATAATATGTTAAAAAGATTATCTAAAATTTCATATTCCATTTTCTAAATGAACATTATATATTACTCTTGTTTAAGTAATTCTAACTCATTTTTCAAACATAATATTAATGTTGTGTGTGTTCTTTCTAGCTTGAGAAAGCATCACCCAGTACTATACCAAACCAACCCTAAGTTGGTATGAATTTAGCACACCCTCCTCCCTAAGGTTTGATCCTAGGTAGCCTTGCTAACTAGGCTCATCCTCTCCCAGTTGTGCTAGTGATCTCAATTAGTTCTGCGAATGAGACTTGGCTAATGTTAAATTTTTTATATACAAAATAAAACATATTTAAATATTCAAAAAAATTAAAAGAAAATTAATTAAAATTAATATATTAAATGCTTGTATATATCATGTAAACCAATTTTATATGTAAAATTAAAATTAATATATTAAAAATGTCTAAATATAATATAATATTAAAAAACATTAAACACCATCGTAGCATCTCTGAGACATTGATTTGAGGAAATATAATAAACTATAAAAAACATTAAATACCATAGTAGCATCTCTGAGACATCGATTTGAGGCAGGAACAAGAGACACATTTTGTAAGAAGCACTTTAAGGAAGAGTAACTAGAAAAGGCACACTCAAGGGATTCAGGGGATTTGTGAAAGATAGTTCTATTAAACCATATATGTGTAAAAAATTATTAAAATGGATATATATAAATCTAAATTCAATATATTGAAAACTTTATTTTAAAAAAAATAAGAAATTAAATATTAGGTAAAATATAAAAAAAACATAAAATTAAAAATAATATATTTGGTTTTTAGAAAAAGTTTAGTAAAAAAAAAATAGAGATTTAAAAAAAATAATGATAGAAAATTCAGAAACTTATTCATTAAAGAAACATTACAATAAGATTTTTTGAGCTATTCTTATTACTCTAATAACTCTTGGGTGTTTTCTGAGAAGCAAAAAAAAATAATGTTAACTTATAAAATTGATATAAAAAAAAAATATTAATTGATATTAAATCAATAAAGTCCAAAAATAACATAATGTAAATAACAAAGAAAACACATGAAGAAAGGATAAAAATAACAAAATGGAATCAAACAAAAAGAAATGTTGCACCCAAGAACATGAAAATGAAAAAGAAAATGAATGAAAACATGAAAATGAAATGAATGCGATATCGGTGCTAATGATAGAATAATCAATTGAAGCCTGCTTTTAAATTCATCGCGCTGAATGGTCGTTGAACCATAGGAGGTTTCTTTTTGCTTTCTTGTAAATTGAAATGGATGGTTGCTTTTTTCTTTCTTGGAAATTGAAATGGAGGGGTGCGTTTTAAGAGGCAACCAATAAATCCTAAGCTATTGGGTATTTAATCTCTATAAGATCGTATCTGACAGTACTATGAAATGGATAGACGCCATCCACCATAAATAAAAACAAGCTATGTATCCTGAGGCCCATCTGAGATGTGACGACCTATGCATGCATGTTATGGATTTGAATTTATATTTACCGCTTGAAATTTGACCAGGTCGAGCCCAGTGGGTATCTGACCACTGAGTCTGTTACGATTCGAGCCGTGCGTGCCAGAGTGTGAAGGTATTTCACCTGCGAATCTGTTGATGAATAGAATGAGCTTTGCCAGGCTACGTTCCGCACAGAGAGCCCGCGGAATCGGCCCTACTAGACGGTTGCCCGAGGCGTCCAGGGAATTGATTTTTTGGTTTTTGCCAAGCTTCTGCGGGAGTGTAAAATGTTCCAGATCATCAGTGTTTGCAGCTGCCTTCACATTTTGCAGTGCAAATAGTGTTCGTCCAGGTCCATGGTTTTATCGCCAGATCTCTCATACCACACCTTGGGCTTCCCGCTCGACTCCATCAACAACATTACTCTATTCATAAGTGTTGTGCAGCGCATGAAACCACTATAACATAAATGTGGACACTCGTGTATTTCTTTTTCTCTACAAACCATTGTAACATAAACGTGGACATTTATGTATTTCCTTTCTCTACAAACCACGCATTTCTCAAGTGGTTTGCAACACAACATAAAACCACTGTAACATAAATGTGGACATTTCTTTATCTGTATACATTGGGACTGTTCCATGCTGCAAGAAGATGCCCACCATCACCCAATTTTATCTTTGGGACTTAGTGTAAAAAATGAATAAACATACACTCCAATGTAGCTACAACTAGCATACTCTCGTCTGAAACGGACGAACGGAAAGTCAAAAGCGAACCAGGGTTGACGCCTCATATTTAGGACCCAGAAGGCAAAGAGGTTGGGATCTATTAAGCCTCTTGGGAAAGTCAAAAAGTGAATTGGGGATGACACTTCACATCCGAGACTGAGAAAGAAAGGAGGTTGTGATATATTTAGCCTCTGACAAGATATAGGACTCAATTGTCCTAAATGGAGTAGTGGTACCTGGGTTGCAGAGTTCTAAAGAGACTAGGAGTTAATTTCTTTAAATTCTAATAATATTTTTGTATTTTATTAAAAAACTAGTTTAATAAAATTAATTTTATAATATTATATAAATATATTATAATATATATATATATATATATATATATATATATTTATATAATAATATAATTATACTTTCGTTAATTTGGTTTGAAATTTGTTAGTAGTTTCATGTAATGGGCATGTTTTCCATATGTAATTTAGAAAATTGTTTATCAGTTTTCTTAAAATTGGAAAATCTTTTATATAAAAATGCAATTTAAATAACGAAAAATCATAATTTTACAAAAAAAAATTATGTCATCAAATTATTTTGAAAAAAGCAAAACATAAAATAGCTAAATTATATGCATTAAAAAAAAACTCCAACACTAAATTAGACATTATTATCAAAATTTTCAATACTCTAATTATTGTAAATATTAAAACAATTTTACACTTGCAGTGTATTATTATATTATTACCACGGTGAATGGGTAACTCATTGGAGTAAGGTGGGCTAAGGCCAAGATCAAACCTTGTTCGTGCAAACCTAGTTCGTGCTACTATAACACCAAGAGTGTATCCAACAACCTTGAAACAAGAAATACTGAAATTTATGACTTTTGACTAATCCTAAGGCTGGATAAGTTTAGATACGGATTGTTGGGAATATTTCATTTTTTCAATTTGCATTTGATTCATGGTTTCTCCTTGAAAGGTGTTTACAAAGCGATCAAACAATCCGGTCATGGTCTTCTCATTATGTATTTGCGATTTTGTTTTTCTTTGTTATAGTCTAGGTGTGACCACTTATTGAAAGTGAGCTTTCTAGAGGGACTTTCTCTAATATCTCCTTTTTGTATCCCAAATTTGTTCCCATTAACTATCTTGACTTAGATCTACTTGAGATTTGATTCCACAAGGTTGTATTTGAATAGGATTTTCCTTGTTTTTCAATTTTGTTTTATTTTTCAAGGTTACTCCTTATTTCAATCTCCTTCACTAGCACTTGTTTCTTTTGTCTATTATGACAATGTAATATTGGATCTTAGGGGTATGACTAAGTATTTTCAAGCTATTTTCTTGTTTGGATCCTAGATAATTTTCTTTCTCTTTTAATCTTCTCGAGTCTTATTCTTCTTTTAGGGTTTGTTTTATTTCCTGTGTAGATCATTGTGACTGCATGCTTTTTTATTTTTTAAATTGAACTACAAATCTCAAAATTACTTTGCACTTACATCTGTTATTTGTTTGTTTGTGATAAAACTATTTTCTATGATTCTCTTTCTCAAATCCAAGTTTTGATCTTTTGAGTGCTTGGTGCACTTTCGTTGGTTATTGTTTGAAATCTTCTTTTTGTGTTTGTTTCTAAGTTTCTTTTTGGATCATATTTCTTTGTGAATCTAGTTTATTTTAGAAAATATATTGAGAGTGAATGTGAGTTTGTTTGTTATTTGGAAAAGGGAAAGAGACTACCTACCCTTCTTTAGTTAGCTTTCACCAAAAGAGAAAGTGAAAAATTGCATTTCATGCAGCTTGCATTAAAATTGGTCTTAGTTAAATACATATAATCACGGTTTCACTCCATTACTCTTGAGTAATAATAGCCACTACAATTAGCACTTAATAAATTTGATTTGACATTTTTTATTTTGAATAGAATGAGCCTATAATATGATTGATAGAACCCATTTGTAAGTGGATGTTTTGAGTCCAAAACAACACCCATCATCAACACACCAACCCTAACTTAGGGTTTTAGGGCCTTGAAATAAGCAGTTAGGTTAACTTTCCAAGGCTACGAAAATAAACAATAAGACCTTGAGTTACGGAATGGAAATCCATTCATAATTGCATGTTTTGTGGGAATCCCTACATAAGGTTCAATCATGAGGTCACATTGGGGTCAGTGGAGTGATTTACCTCGCTTCATTTGATCTTGGTCACATGGTATGCATGTAGTTGGGGGATCTCCTTAAGAGGCATATAGCTCAATTAGAGAAATATCTCTAGATATTTCGGGCTAAATACCCCGTGTTTGCATGTGGATCTAACATAAGACTATTCCCCTAGGTAAGATGGCTATAAGTGGTAACCATAGTGGCCATAATATTAAGGACCTTACACCAGTGAGAACAAGGCGGACATCCTTGTTATACCTAAGGCATACATTGGTCAGAACTCACTCAGTCCTCCTGGGGGGTACCCCATGCCTAGTTAGGGTACTTGTGTCGGTTGTAAGAGTCATTAATTAGGATGCCAATGTAATTGTCCCGACCATATATTCACAGTTGAATTGGCTCTAATCAACCAAGCTCCAACTCTGGGAAGATCCATTTGATCTCTTTGTTTGTGTGCTTGGTCCATAAATTTGATAGTGTGTGATCTTGGTATGATTCTTGTTGGCCATAAGGGTG
>APFE030614397.1:14952-71398 GCA_000404065.3 Pinus taeda
GAGGTGAGACTGTGAGAGAAAACAAAGGATATTACAGCGGCTTTGCTATAGGTTGTGTCTCTTCATTTTGCTGGATAATAGAAAGGAAGGACTGGCTGTTTGAGGTGGACGTAGCCCAAACTGGGTGAACCACGTATATCTGTGTCTCTCTTGTTTTGTGCGTTTTCTGTGTTTATATTTCTGCAATCTTATATGTGTTCCATTGCTCTGTAATATATAATTTTCTAACACAAGCTGCCATCATGGCCATCTTCGAGAACCTGTCGACGACAACAAAAACTTTGTCGTTTCCATGCTTAGTGGAAGGAAGGCCTTACATGTAGTCCATGGAGATGGATTCCTAAGGTCGATTAGGGCTAGGCAGTGAGGTATAGAGGCCTTGCTTCTTGATGGTTGGTTTGGCAATGGCGCAGGAAGTGCATGATCTGATGCAATGTAAACTTTTTATAATCTTAATAAAAACGAAACTTTTTATTAAGATTATAAAAAGTTTACATTGCATATGCCAATGCATCATTGAACATTCTAAGATACTGTCATGTCTGGTTAACAAAATTTTCCGCCTTATGCCTGAAAACAATTCCATTAAATTGCTGAAACTGTCGCTGATTTGCATTGAACTGGGGCTATTTTAAGACGATAATCTTAAATAGAGTCTATGGATTGATCATGAGAAATATCATCAAAACCGGGTCTCCTCAGCATTGAGGAAAACAACCCGTCACCATTTCTGAGAGTTTGTAATAGGCTGCATTATCATAGCTGTAGGAGTTTTGAGATTTTATATAAAGTACAAAAATTTTGTTGAGAGAAAGGAAACAAAAAATTTCTGCCAGAGATATCAAAAAGGTTGATTATAAGGCGGCTGATCAGTCCTTATGATTTGGCCTTGTTCATCTTCTACAATTTGCCAGCTGCCCAAATCCTGTTGAAGACCGTCTTTAGAAAGCTTGTCCTCTGTGTCATTTCTTTCCCTGAAAATGTGACATATAGAGAAATTGTTAAACAATGATTTTAGTCTTTGAACTTCTCCCAGTATTTGTTTTAAAACTTGATTGCTGCATGAACTTTGACCATTTACCCATCTGATCACATTTTGGGAATCCCCAAAGATTTGAATTGTGAGGGTGTGCCTTTGGATGAGCCAGCATAAAAGGAGTTTGAGGGCAAGTAGTTTTGCAAAGTTGTTGGAGCCTGTTCCTAGGCCCACAGAAGCTTTTAGAGAATGGGATGGATTTTCATGAATGACAAGGCCTGCTCCTACTTTATTGTTTTGAGATGCACCGTCGAAGAAAGCCCAGGGGATTCCTTCTGCGATCTGCACTTCAGGGACATTTCTTTGAGAGGAGGTTTCCTTGGGTTCAGGTATGCTGGAAAAAATGGCAGTGCCCAGAATTGTGGTGACTGCTACAGGGGTATCCTTGTCCTGGAAGATGCTCCTGTTCCTAGCTATCCAAATCCCCCAGCTGATGATTAGGGGAAGGTTGCGTAGGTTCCCATTTGGATGTTCGAGCCACCACTTCTGCCAGGCTTCTTGGACATTGTTACCTTCCCATACGAGCTTTTCGTTCAAAATGTTTCCTGTCTCGCACCATATCTTTAGGGATTTTGGGCACATAAGAAAAAGGTGGTTTATGGATTCTACTTCCGCTTTGCATAAAGTGCATCTCCCAGGCCCGTGCATGAATCTGGTTTGCAGGATGTCCCAAGTTGGGATTTTACTCTTTAAAATGCACCAGAAAAGGATTTTTGACTTTGGAGGGCTCTTAAGTTTCCAGAGCTTGTCATGCGGAAAGAGTTATTTTTGCTGACAAAACTAACCTCCCTAGGAGTCTAAGACTCTCTAGTGACAAACAAGACAATTAAGAGCAATCCTTCTCTAAACATGCATTATTATATGAGAAACCAAGTTTTTTTCGATCCTACCTGAAGTCCAACGCTCGTTGTAGCAGTCTAGCCTCGTCGATCCAGATGAGCTCCTCCTTCACCTCGAAATCTGCATACACTAACAATCAAAAGATTACATAACACCTGAATATTCCATAAAACAAAGCATATTCAACATATAGACCAAGGAGTATATGAAACAATTCATTAACAACAAATCATTGAGAAGAATGGACTTATTTGTATTAAGGAACAAAAAAGAAACCATTACAACCTGAGCCTTGGTGTTGTGCAAGTTCCTCCCAGGGTCCAGCAAGAGTTTTCCTCTACTTTGACAAGCTCACCCACTTCCAAATGAAACAAGAAAGGATGGTAATCTCTCCTCACAAGCTTCTACAAGGAAGTCCTAATTCCAGCAGCATCTACCCTTTGGAATGTTCAGCTTTCAACCTCCCCTCCTTTGGCCCAATGTCTGTATTTATAGTGTTCTAGAGGAAGTTATTCAGGTCCAACATCAATGGGATACTCCCTCTTTTGGATGGGGTAGCTCC
The DNA here is from genome assembly GCA_000404065.3 of Pinus taeda. Taxonomy (NCBI): domain Eukaryota; kingdom Viridiplantae; phylum Streptophyta; class Pinopsida; order Pinales; family Pinaceae; genus Pinus; species Pinus taeda. Next base: position 17,391 of record APFE030614397.1, read on the forward strand.
TCTCTTGATGGGATAAGTTCCTCTATCATAGGGATGCATGAACCAAGTGGAGGCGCTCAATACACGTCAAACACTCTTCTAGAAAGCTCTAGAAGTGACCACAAGTAACTTTTTTAAGATGAAACTCGCGCCTTTTGACCTTTATAGGAGTACGCACCCATCCCTTGACTTAGATAGCGTACAAGTACGCAGGTACAATGAGCTTGGGATGCGTACACGCAGGCAAGGTAGAGAGAACCTGTGTACCCAGAGATAAACATGATTTTTAATGACTTTCTCTCTTTTTTGAAGTTTGACATGGAGAGCAGAGGTATAAGGCTTGAAAAGGAGAATAATATGACTATTGATGGAGCCATATTAACTGCAAATAGTCATGGTGACAAATTTCAGTGTAACATGGCCAAAGATTTTGGAAGAAATATGAGTGAGCGTGACCTCACAACAAAAATGAAGGATAAATTCAAGCTCGAGAAGAAGTCATGTGGGTACTCTATGACCTCAATAATCGAATGCATGATGAACGTTACCATACAGATCCTTGTGGGAAAAGTTATGAGAAAATGTCATGCCAACAAGTTTCTGGCACTGGTGATTTCTTTGGTTTAGCAGTGCACAAAGGGTGTACAGTTCAACTGGGTGCACTACCTTTGTAGCAAATTCCTCGTGAACTATTGAGAGGTGCAAGATGAGAGTAAAACATTCCACTATTCATGGTTGTTGCTCTCCATTATGCTTATCGCTTGGGATCTCCCAAGGTTGGTCAATTTCCTCCTATGGATAAGGATTTCGTGGAGGCTGCAAAGATTGTCTCGGCCACAAAAGATGTTGTACGAGCCACAGAGACCAAATTATTTTGGGTGTTGATGGAGGCTAGCATTCACATGCCCAACAACCAAAAGTTGCACTTGTCACCAACCATGTTTGAACAACTTTCTGGGTATGCAGAGTTCAAAGCTGGCTTCCACTGCCTCTACATTCAAGCATGGAGGGATCCACAGAAAAAATGGTTCAACCTACCCCACCTTTCTACAGATTCCGCTATTGAGGAAGTTGTCAAGCGCTGGCCGATAGAATGGCACTCTCCATTCGACATGGCCAAAGGTACTAGAAAGTCGGCAAAGAAGAAAAAGAAGGAAGCGACCAAGGGGAAGGTGCAATAGTTGGTTGAGAAGCAAAAAAAATAGGCTGAGGAGAAAGCCCGGGTGGAAGAAGAGCGTGGCATGAAGGAGCAATATGAACAGGAAGAGTGAGGCTCTAAGCGAAGTGATAAGTATCCTTCGCCCCAAATGGAGGAGGAAGAGAATTCATACTAGGGCATCGGTGGTCAAGAGGAGTAGGAGAGAACTCCTCTCTGGGTAAAAAGATATGGAGATCAGGGAAATGCAAGACTGCGAAAGAATTCGAAGGCGAAAAAGTCGTTGCTGGATCTGATCACTTTAAGAAATGATGACCCGGATGAAATAGACAACAAGGTGTGGGATACTATAGCAGAATTGTTGCAGCAATTTGAGTAGCAATGATAGGAGGCACTAACCACCATTCTGAAGGATCTAGGTGAGTTGTAGATATAGAAAAATAGGATCGAGGTAGGCGTAGGGTAGATCAATGTTGCATCAATAAGTTTGGCACCGGGGACCTCTTAGGTAGCTGAGATGGTTCAGTCACTAGACCTCTAGGTAGTCACACTTCGAGATGGATCTCTGAGCATGGAGGTGGCTGGTGACAAGGCCATAGTCAGTTCTTTGAAGAACATCAATCTGAACCTAGTTGTACTCTCGAATGACTACATGCACATGTTGTAGGCATGAGAGATAGAAAAATTCAGAGCCTGGGAGCAATGCACACTCATCCTCATCAACGAATATAGAGTGAACAATGAAAAAATGTTCTTTGAAAAGTCAGATGCGCTTGAAGCATAGAAGAAGATCCAAGCACAAAACGACTAACTTGTAGTTGTAGTGGTAGAAGCCTACAAAATAGTGCTCGAACTAAATATACCAGAGTAAGCACCGTTAGAGGCAAAGATCAGAAAGTTGGTTGCATGCATGCGCGACCCCAAGATAGAAGTTGTTAGAGTTCAGTTTCAGCTGAACTTGAATATTAGATAATTAGAGTGGAAGTCACAACCTTCAACTCTGCCAGAGGTAAGGGAACAATGTGAAGTCACTGTGAAGGATGGAGTCACGATGGCGGATGTCATGCTGGTAGACTGTGCCACACCTTTTGAGCAAGAAATGTGGGTAGTCATGACTCTGCTGGAGGATCCCACCCTACAGGCCTTGAGTACAGAATCTTGTGAACTCTAGAAACAATCTGATGAAGTAAGGGCAACAACACGCACCATTGTTGCCCTATGACACCTTACTAAGCTGCAGGAGGTGAGACAATTGTTTACACTAGTGGAAGCAATGCAAAAGAGAGAGGCATTCCTCAAGGCCAGATTGGGGTCTTCATTGGATGTGGCCTACATTGTCTCTCCAAATGTTCAGGACAAATTGGTAAATTTACAGAGCATGCAACAAAAAATCAAGGAGGACAATGTAGGACTTGCAACAGAGTATCTGGTGGAGTAGATCAAGCAGGAAGCCACGTAGAGAACAGTTGAGGCAGCAGTGGCATGAGTAGAGATGGGGCATATTTGCAGTAATATCTTTACACTAGTCAAGTGACTTGAGGGCGAGGCACAAGCTTTTTGTTGGGGGATTGTTGGGATGGGGTCCCCCAGGGTCAATTTTGGGTAAAATGCCCAACTTCTAGGGAAAAATCCCAAGTTTTGTTGTATATAGACGTAAAGTCTCCACAAGTGGTGGTCATGGAGTGTGTATACAATTAAGGAGTCATAAAGGGCTTTACCCTTCTTTTATGTAAGTTGAGTCATATTTTGAAGACCTATCCATGGTCTGTGGACCATGGGATTGTATAAATATGTGTGCCTTAGGATTTCTAGGGAAGAGGATAGAAGAGGAGGATGAATGTAATGGGTTAGTAGAAGAAAGATCATAGACGTATTACAGTAGAAAAAAGCCTCTACATCTAACTGTGTAGAGGCCTAGAGTAGAGTCCACAGTTGAGTGCGCGGACCCTTACACTTGAGTGCACAAGGAAGTCTTGAATCTCTAAGCATAACTGAGTATTAATAAAGAAGATTATTGCAGAAATAATTGTATTTATCTCTTTACTTCTATTTGTATGAATGTGCCTTATGGTATAATGGGTTTATGAAATAATGATGTATTGATGCGTGAATTTACATGACTTATATTGTTATATGAATGCACTTACTGTTAATTGTTTACGTAAATATTATATTGTTGTATGTTGAACTTATTGAACATTTAAGCTAGTAGGAGTAATTCCTGGGTTATATATAATTTATGATGTGCCTAAGTAGTGGATTTAGCTATTGAAGGTCCATGAAAGACATTCGTAAACATTCACAGAGGTATGGAAGTTGATTCAAGGTAGTTATATCGATAAGCCCTAAAGTCTTATTGATCTATGTGAAGGAATATTTAGGGCATAAAATGACATCATGCTCATCCCTAGGTGCGAAAACTTGGTTCTAGCATCCCCTATATTGCTTCTGGTGAGACTTCAGTTTGCACTCCATGGACTGATACCGAAAGGGCCAGTAGTGTAGGGATTTGTTTGGCACAACTAACTCTGAACTTGGGTCAAGACCCACTAAGGCAACAACATGTAAACAATATTCACTATTTTTTCATTGATGAATTGAAACTTTATTTTCACTATAGCCCTTCGTTTCTATTTATATGTTATTTTCATTTTGTTCATTCAAATATCAATTTAAATACTGAAAGTTTTTTACATGTAGAAGGAAAATAAACTAGTGCGGATGAGGATAACTTATCTATAAGAAGAGACGTGTAGCTACATGCCTTTTAAACTGAATTACAATTAGGATCAAAGGCCCTTTTATCATGTAGAAGGTGTGTGAAATCCTAGCCCTAGGAGATGAAGCACCAATAGTTTTCAGCCTCGTCAGGGTAGGTTGGATTTCCAACTTCCTAGGATCGTTACTTTGGCATATGATCTTAATTTCGCTATGGTAATCCCCCATTTTGAAAATCTCTAGGAGGAGGAAAAAAATAACCTATGAAACTACTCATGGAATTTTTCCGGGCTCTCATTTTTCCTAGAAAACATCTTTTAGTACCTCAAAATGGATCCAGTAGTTTAGGACTCGAAAAACTCCCAAAATTTTAAATATGTGCTAGAATTAAATAAATTGAAATGAAATAGTGTTAGGGGACCAAGTGGAATAGGAAGGTGGTCACAAATATCCTCTTGTATCGCCTTTAATCTTAGGAGTTTCTACCTTGCATCCTCCTACAATGAAGTAGTTTCACCTTCAAAAATCTCCCAAAGGTACTAATTCACTATACTTATGTTCTCCCATTGCCACATCCTTATGGATAACCCTGATGTGCTCAAACTATCACCAAGACTATCCATTTAGTTCCCAATGGTTTATATTTCCTTACCCTTATTTTCTTCCACAACGCATTTCCTCTAAGCACCCATTTCCACCTTATTTTAGTTGTAGCACTATGCTTAAGATATGTGGGTCTCTCAATCCGAAAACCCCCTATCAACTTAGGTAGGCAAATTTTCTCACATGCCACTCATACCCATTTATTCAACACTTTTTCCACTTGTCATTAAAAATACTTCCATTTGAAAATGATCTTCTTAGATATTTATTTTGGAAATAGCATGACCACGATTTGATGTACTAGAATATCCTAGAGCATTGATTTGATTAGATTTATTCTACTTCCCATATGTAAATCTATGAATGCCCAAATATTAATTTTGTTGGAATTTTTATTTAATAATTCTTTCCAACAAGAAGTCCTCTTTAGGTTCAAGACCAGGGACACCCCCATATACTTCAAGGGGACACTGACTACCTAAAAATTCATTACCCTCACGAGATAACATTGGAGTGAATCGTTGCAAATAAAAAATAGAATATTTAGTTTACCATTGTTTATAATTGTTTCTAATGCTTAGTTAAAAAAAGATAGCTATGAATGGATAGCTCATACTTCTCTAAGATTCAGCTATCAAAATAAACAAATTTCATCCATGAATTATTGATGTGTCACTTGGAGGTTGTCAATATATAATCAAATACCTTTAAACTCTCCCCTAGAGAAAAATCTTTTTAATAATCTTCCCAACTCCTCCACTACCAAAATCAATATAAAAGGAGACAAAATATCTCCTTGTCTAAGGCCTCTAGATAGGTTAAAAGTACTTGATGGAGAACCACTAATCAAAATGGAGAATAAGGCAGTAGAGATGAGGGATCTGATCCATGAGATCCATTGGTAAGAGAGGGAAAACATGTCGAGGACCTCAGACAAATAGTTCCAAGACAACCTATCCTAAGCCTTCAAAAGATCAAGTTTAATAACTTACTTGGGTTCTCTTGGATATTTATAAAGTGAATTCTCTCATGGAAATTTATTATCTCGTCAATGATTTGGTGTCTTTCTACAAAGTCTGTTTGTTCAAGTGCAATTAGATCCTTCGACAAAGCTGTTAAATTATTAACTATTACTGAAGAAGTTGTATTCTATATGAAATTTCACAATGTGATAGGTCTAAAATCACTAAGATCTTATCATTTCATAGTTGTGTGGATTAATGTTATGAAGGTGGAAATCATCACTTCCCACACCTTCTGAAGTTTCACAGATGCTTCCATTACCACATGAAATTTCTCTCCTATAAAACTCCAACATGATTTAAAGAAGTCCAAGCTGTAGACACTTGGGCCTTCTTCTTTATTTGAAGTTAAAGAAAAAACTGCATCCTCAAGCTCCTTAAATGAAATCCTTTTCATTAGTTCTTTATTATGTTCCTTACTAACTAGCCTCTAGATACATGCCATAATATTGTCAATGGAAGGTTGTCTAATTTGGAGTGGTTCTAACAGAACTTCTCATTTGAATTCAACCAACACCTCTTCAATCTCCTCATGATGGAGTTTCCTCTAACTATCCATTCTTGTGAGTGAGAATGTTTTTTGTGGTGTTTGTGCTTAATGGACTTATTATAGACTCGAGAATTCTTTTCTCCCTCCCTTAACCCTTGCATTCTTGATTTTTGTCTCCATCTCATCTTGTTTCCTTCTATTTTCTAATTTTTTCAGAGTAAAACTCTCCTTCAAGACTAGGTCCTCTAATCTTTGTTCTATAATAATTTATACTATATTTCTTACATCTGACTTTCCAATTCTTTTTATCTCCTAGAATATTCCTGGATTGCTTGTTTTTCCACACCTTGATCTCATTCTTAAGACATTTTAATTTCAGCTAAAAAATGTGCATTTTGTTTGTACTCTTCACCTTTACTTTCTCTAACCATAATCTTTCTTTGTCCACAAAATGAGGATCTTGGATCCAAAAGCCTTCAAATATAAATGGAATTTTCTTTGGGTCTTCCTTTAGGTCTATCTCTAGATGCACTAGCTAGGGGTTTAATCCTAGAAAAGGAAGTATTTTAGCCTTTACAAAAATATCCTTATGCATAACCTCCGCTGAAACTAAGAATTTGTCTAATTTGTTAGTAGCTTTTTTTTACCTCTCTACGATTATTACAAGTGTAAATGTCATGAAGGGTTTGTGTGTTAACTAGCCCCAAATCCTCAATAATATCCACAACAGAGTTCGATTCAGGATCTAATCTTATCAATCCATCGTTTTTTCCTTTCAACGACCTTACTAAGTTAAATCTCCCCCCACAATCCAAGGAGGGTCCTAGGTAAACCTTTTATGGAACTTAAGCTTTTCCAAAAATTCCACATTTTCTCTACAGACATGGGGACTATAAACTGTTGTCATGCTAATATTCTCCTTCGAACAAGGATAACAAAGCTGCTAGAATTTTTTTTGCAACAAGCCATCCAAAACTCAAATTCCAATTGTAGTGAGTTCCACAAAACCGTTAAGCCCCCTTCACTTCCCATAGAATCTATGGCCATTTCTTCACATCCATTCCAACACTTGTCAAATATCTCCTATATTTTTTCCATCGAAACCTTTGTTTCCTACAAAATAACCAACCATTAGGGGAAATTTCAACTCAAAAATAGCAACCTAAGAAAAATTTAATAAAATAATAAAATAATGCCATGTAGACAAATTTTTAATATATCATTTTTTATTATTTTACTTTTATTGAAATTATCCAAATAAATTTGACATTTATGAAAATAATTATATATATAATTTATCTTTAAATTAATTTGTTAGCACAAGGTTTAATAAAATTTAAATTAAAAGGTAAATCTAGAATTTAAATTAGTTTCATGGCATTAAAAATATTATCGATACTATAGCTTTTATAGAATATGATACTAATATTAGTTTTAATATTCAATGTAGTTTGGTGTCACTTGGGCCCCATCCATGCTTAAGTGAGGTAAGTCATATTAATAAAATATTTACGGGTGCCTAGTCACACCTATATCTCTTTCCAATTTTAAAGGATTTTGATTGGCTTACACATTGTGACATGAAAATTCAATGTTAACCTTTTAAAATAAAGTTTCCTCTAATGGCTAGTTTCTCCTTGTTTCTATCAAGTGTCTCTTATTAAGCTTATTATTTATACCTCTCATGTTCCTCAATATAATCTTCAATGAGTTGGATTTTGAGATGCGGGGTAGATCTTTAAGATGGTCACTATGTGTCCCTAGTTAATCACCATTCCTCCCATGTGTTGTAGAGCTTCTCTTATTTTCCTTCTCCATTTCCCTTTGGATTCCTTTACCATAAATTATTTGCATTTTTTCTTCACATATTGTGAAATAGTTGTGTCACTACAACCTAGATAAATATTATCAACATATTCATTATATAATATGAGTATAACAACTCCACCCCCCAGACTATCCAAATCAACAAACGAATAGAAATTTGCTATATAATTGATATTTTCGGGTAATACTATCTTTTATGGCTTCATTGGCCAATGCTACTAGATCTCGTGCATCAAAATCTATTATTTTTGGAATTGATTTGGGTCAATTGTTTGTTGATTATTTCATCTAAATAATCATCTTCTTTATCAATAATATTGAGGATGACCCATAAAGATTGATTCTTTTATTTTTCTCTATGGTTGAAGATCTGATATGATCCCAACAATCCATTCTTATTGAGTTCATATAATGGATTCATGTGATAATCAATAAAAAAATAAGTTTGATCATGAACCTAAATAGACTTATGATGAGTTAATTAACATATCAACTCAACTTTTCGTAAGATGGATGAAACTATTCATGTTCTAATTTCTTCTCTTCATGAAAAAAATAGTGAGAAAAAATAATTCAAAAATTAGAATGGATTGGAACTAATGAAATTGGAGAAAATAGATCAGTCTGTTTGGGATTAAACGTAGGTGGGGATAGAGGGACTTGAAACCCTCATGATCTATACTTCAAAATAAGTACTTTGCAAGAATTGGAAGTGTATTCATCCATGTAATCGTTATGATGGCGATGGGAGATCAATTTGTTATAGGGATTTTAATAGTCATCAGTAAATGATTCATGTGAAATAATGATTATGCATCATTCACATACTTGTACCAAAAATAAATCATATATCACATCCCTCCAAAAATATAAGAGAATTCATTTCTTGAAAAATATAAGAAGGAAAATTTTAACCACTGATATTCACCATGAAAAAAAACCAGGCTATAAAAAAGGTTATGTAAGTTTGGATTTCCAATGCAAATAGATGTTGCCTTAAAGCTCCTTCTAGTCTCACAACAACACCAACAAGTCCTATTGTGCCCAATTATTGATGATATTAACAAAAGGAAATTCCTCCACTCCTAGCATTTCATTGTTCTCCTTTACCAAGGTCATGTCTTCTTTAATCCATGTTAATCCAAGAAAACAATTAGGATCTGGCTCCTCTCTTGAGACATCACTCCTCTTGATGAGACTTTCTCTTTTGGGATTTCTTATCACCATGTTTTTCCAAAGTGGTTTCCATCATAGTGATATCCATTTCCAAAGAGAAATTATCATCCATAACTTCCAAAACCATAAACACATTTCATTGCTCTGTTTTCTTTTGATTTCTCTCTAGTGTTTACACTCTGGACTTTCTATGCCTAGTCATTACCCTGGTGAAACCATATGCCATCCCTTGTGGCCCCATATCCTATTGTTCCATTTTTCTCAATGAAAAATCCTTAAATGGATGACCATGCATGTGGTAATAACAACATATAAATAGTACATGCTCATATTCGAAGGCCTACAACTGCACCTCATCTTAGTGCTCCAAATCCATGGATTTTGGAAGGGGCTGAGAAATGTTTATATGCACATATATCCTCACATATGATGTATTGTACCCTCTTTTGGTAACCTACAAGACTTTCACGAATTTACCTATTGCATTTTTGACACCCTGCAGAATTTTCAAAATTAAGTGTGTTGGAAGTGGGTATAGCCTAACCCAGACTAGAGTGGTCAAAAGTTCTTCCTTATCTCAATTGAAGCACTCTTCCAGGTGCCTCGAGAATAATCCAACATTATTAATAAAATAGGCGCCTCTCTTGAACACCCTATATTTTCCTCTAAGTTAGAAGAAGTAACCATGAGGAACTCTTTTGGGACTAGCATTAGGTCCACCTACCCTTTTAGTTGCCACTAGTGTTATAGCTTCCTCTCTGTTTCCATCTCCATCAGTGTCACTCCCATGAACTTACATATAAAGCCATATTCCTTCATCCACATTTGAAACTTCTCCAAAATTATTGGGGCATATCAAATTTTTTATTCTTCACCACCTTTGCAATGGATCTTCCTGTTAGCCTCATTTTGTAATGTACCCCTAAAATTGGGGTCTCCCTAGTGCTCCGAATTCCCCCCAAATTACAAAAAATTCCAAAACTCGTCTAATGGTTTCTTGTCACTACATTTATATAGGAACAATTTTCATCCACAAGTATTTGTTAAAAAAATCATAGCCAAAATTAAGTGAAATGTGGAAGTCTCTCAAAACATAGAACCAACATACATCAAAGAAAAAATAATTTTTCAAAAAATAGTTCTTTTAGTAATGTTGAGGAATAAATTTTTAATTTTCAAAGTTAAACATTATAAGATGCATTGATCAATGCTAAATTTATAGTAATCAATAGGAAAACCAATTACAACCATATCCATAAATTGTGGTATTAAATGTGTGTGACATTTATCCAAATGACATTATATATGTGTGGACGCTTCAATAAAACATTCAAATTATGGTCCAATCAAATGTTAGATTTTTTTTATAATATTGGAAAATAAGTATTTAACTTTCACAATATTTAATTCTCATTGGACAATGTTAACCTAATAGTGGTCACGAAGAAAAACAATTTAGATAGTCATCCCTTCATAGGAACTAATAATATAAAATCAATACAAATAAAATTGAAAATACAGAGAGGGGTCAATTCTCTCAATATGAAAACCTATTTCTCAGTTCAAAACATGAGAAAAAATTTGCAGCTCGAGCAATTTGGTTTATGTTTCTTTTTAGAAAAAACAACAATAACATGTTTATAACTAACATTAATTTTTTATTTTCACTTGTTTTACTCTCTCTCTCTCTCCTCTCTCTCTCTCTCTCTCTATATATATATATATATATATATATATATATTATATATATATAATATATATATAAACTTAATATGAAATAAATTACACATACCCCTTACAATGGAAAAGTGAAAATATATATTTGATATAAATTTATGTTGCTTATTATGGACATTGAAATATTTTATTTACGGTTAAATACTAAATATTTCTTGATATTAATATATTTTTGTTTGAAATATTACATCTGAATTGAATACATTAATTTAATTATACATCATGTAATATTGATAATATTATTTTCACATGTCATTTCTCAACTCCATATTAAGTAGTGAAGAAATTACATATTTCCCACATACTAAAAAACTAAATTATAATTTCTACTTTCAACTATTTTATATCTATATATAAATTTATAGTACTACGGTAGAAATTCAATAATATATTAATTTTTTTGGTTATTACTATTTTTTTTTTTTAAACATTAATGTAAATATTCTTGGACAATTGGTGGTGTATGGGTGGTTTTTGTCAGTGTTTGCATCGATGTCAACCAGGGTTAGCATAATTATTGTTGTCAACAAGGGTCGCTATGATGATTGGGTGTTGAGGAGGAATCCCCTGGTTGTTGGAGTGATTTGTAGAAAATCATTATCGCAGTAGGTTTACTAGAAAATCAATAAAAGGATGACTACAGTTATTATCTAGACAGAATTGCATGGTAGTTGCAGTGTTCATGTAGAGAATCATCACGGTAGAAGGCTTAGTGGAGAATCAATAAAATTGTGACTATGGTGGTCAGGAGTTAAACATTACAAGCACAAGAAGATGAGTCGAGAAGAAAAGTGTAGTAAAGTGTTTACAACCATCTCATACATAGAAAATGGGCTCAAATCTTACATTGAACCCTTGAAATGTTTCTAGAAGAGATTTCCAATGGTGTGTGGAAGTTTGAAAATGGAATCTTGGATCAAAATATATGGTTTTTCAATTAGGGACTTGAGGCCCTAAGAAGGTTGAAATATCGGAGGTCAAAGCCCATTGGGACCTGGTATCGGAACCTCAAAGACTAGGATATGAGAACCTTAGAGACAAGGACATCAAAACCTCAGAGATCAAAGAAAAACGAAAGAGAGAGTATAATAGAGGTTGGAGCCTTGGACTATCAGAAGGATGAAGCCATCGAGACCACATAGCATAGGGCTATTAGGGATCGGAAATTGATAAAGTCTTAAGATTTTCATTTCCTTAGAAGCGCCAAGGTTTAGGAAAAAAAGAAATACAAAGGACTTTGTCGAAAAACTAGTTTACGATGGACCACTTTGTCTCTCCTCTTATAGGACATGTGACAGCATGTCACTGGGACAGATAAAGTGAAGTGGATGATGACATCAGCATATCATAGGATAGAATACTAGAGGATTATAACATTATAACTGATGGTTAAAGAAGTTCTTATAAATGAAGCTTCGATATTCCAAAGCACATGGAAATATGAAACATAAGGGGACCAAGGGATGAACAGAGGGAGCTAAAGATATCATAGCAAAGAAATATTGTAACATTCCAATTGTGTATGTTATGATATAGAGGGGCTCCAATATAGTCATAAGACAATGGTCACAGGTCTCGATCCTATGAGGAAGAAAATGCCAAAGAATCCAAGTCTTTAGGGGGCCAAGGATATCGAATAATGCAATATCACAACTTTCCTCCCATGTAACTTACAATATGTCATGTTTAGATGAGGTTGTAAAATGATTTTAATTGATGTACGAGTCAGAAACTGAAGAAATGAATGTAGTAATGGCGGAGATGATTGTTAAAGTTGGCTAGACTTGTACAAGACTCTAAGAAAAGGAAATGAGGACAAAATTTGACAAAGACGAATGTGTGGGAATGAAGGGAGAAATTAGATGCTTCACATGCACATTTGGGAAAGTTAAATGATGATTAGTGTAGCCGTCCCTAAGGACTATAAAGCTCTGTTGGTAAATAAATAAGAATGGGACTCTCGGAGGAGTGTGTAGATAATCTAATAATTTAAGCCTCAACATGGATATCTATGGAGCAATTCAGTAAATAACTTCATGGTCTATCATTGTGTTTAATGCTATGATAGGGTTAAACCTAAAGATGCAACAGAAGCAGAAGGAGCCATGCCAAAGTACACTTGGGAAGTATGGGTACAAGCAACAAAGATAGCTTTGTATAGTGTTCATTTGTGGATCAAAACCATCAATTTTCATGGAGGAATTGGGGGATTTGATCGAATTGTCGAAGTTCTATGTAGTGAGAGTGAGTGTACAGAGATAGGTGTAAGAACTCACAGTAGCGAGAGAGAGTTGGTATAGCGTGAGTACCATATTTGCGGTGCGAAGAATGGTGTGGGATGAACTGAAGTGGGTATGACATCGAGCCTGTGTTGGAGAAGGTAGAGCATTAAGGATATGCTCCTATGAACAATGAGAAAAGAGAAGTTGCATGAGACCAAAGGGAATCTATGGAACAACAGTGAACTAAGAGTAGAAATTTCTTTCTTTAACCAATCAATTTGGTATTTTACTTGTAGTTAATATTCCTTTGCTTTTAGTTTGAAAAGTGTATGAAATATTAAAAGACTGGAAAGAGAAAATTGTTTCCTACATTCAGAAGAGGTTGGTGCCTCTTACTAAGTTGGTGCTTACTAACCAAATGGGGTCAGTGCCTCCTGTGAGTGGGTCCTCGCAAAAAAATAGATGTAATTAAGTAGGTTCTTAGTTTACATCATAAATAAAAAAAAAAAAATTGGTGGGGTTTTCACTTTGGGTTACCACGTGAAAAACATTGTCTCAAATGTTTGTGGTGGTCATGTGATTGGTTGTATGAACATGAATCTTTAACCTTATTTCTCACTTCCTTTATGAATGAATTCTATCACGAGTAACATATGATAAATAGAGGACTCTAAGCATATTAGAAGAAGAATATAGAATCTCATTGTTACTATTTCACCCCCCCCGTCTTAGTACTTCCTATCCCAAAAATTAGCATCAGAGCCAAGTTCCTTCTTGAACAATATAATTACTAGAAGGTAGATCGATAAGGAATTATGTTTAGCCAAGAAAGTCATCAGGATTACTCAAGTAGAATATCAGTCTTTGATGGCACAAAGTATGCCTTTTGGAAAGTAAGAATGGAATCGTATCTTATGTCTCTATGAGTAGATGTGTGGAATTCAATGCTAGTAGAGAGCAATTTCCCTGATATTCCTCCCACTAATGCAGATGGTAAAATATTATATGGAAATAATGCTAAAGCCGAGAATTCCATTCTATTTATTCTTAGTCAATCATAACTTGTAAAAGTTATGCACTATAAGTGTGTTAAGGAAGTATGGGTAAATCTTAGTCAGATTCATGAAGGAGATGCCAAAGTCAAGAAGGTGAAACTTTAGGCATTTAGAATGAGGTTTGAGAGCTTGAGAATGAGTTAAAATGAAAGCGTAGAAGAATACTTTCTTAGAGTTGATGAAGTAACTTATATGATTAGAGGACTTGGTGAAGAGGTCAAGGAAAAGATGATTGTTCAGAAAATATTAAGATCTCTTTGTGTGATATTCTCAACTATGGAAGAACAGGATAATTTAAAGGATATAAAGTTGGAATAACTACATTGTAATCTCATATCCTATGAGATGAGAGTAGGAATAGAAAAGTTTGAACATTAGGAAGCAGCATTCAAGGTATCCAAAAATGACAAGGAGCACAAAGATCATCAAGACTAGTATAGTTTTGATTCTAATCAAGAGTTGGCTTGACTAGCTTGAAAACTAAAGTGTGGCTCAGGAAAATATAAATGGAATATTCCCTTTAAGTTTTTGACTATGGAAGAGTTCGATATTTTTCATCCAAATTCCATTGTACGGAAAAGGATAAAAAGGAAGAGGATCATAAATCTAGAGAAAAGTCTGAGAAACATCAAAATAAAATCCCTATAAGGAAAAGGGTTTCTACTCCAAACATGATAGTTCAACATCAAAGTCAGATAGTGAAAACTCATTATAGAAGGACTCACATACGTATCTACTTATAGATTTTCAAGCACACTCCAAGAAAAAAGGTATTATGGACTCTGAAGAGGAAGAATAAAAAGAAGGAATAGTGGACCTTGAAGGGGAACGCATGAGTTCCCTTGATGAGTTAAAGAAAGTAAGGAAGAAGAATAAGAAAATGAAGGAAGAGTTACAGTGTGCTAAAGAAGGTATGGATAACTCTGATAATGAGGATTTTTATTATCAAAAAAGAAAAAAATGAAGAAGTTATCAAGAGAAAATATTTCTTAGTCCTTTTACTAGAAGAAAAGCAAGGAACCTATGAGAAACTAGAAGAAAAGACCAAGAAATGAAAACAAGACTTGCTCAAGTTAAGGAAGGAGACGGTCTCAAAGACATGAAAATATGATATTTTATCTTTAAAAGTTAACCTATAAGAGGCTAAATGGAAAGAATAGGTTCTTAATGACTTCTTCCAGGAATGTGAAGAGAACTGTCAGAGTCTTGATGTAGAGGTTGTACTCTAAGAATTGATCTAGAGGAAATAAAAATTGAGAAGGGTTTAAATGAAAAATTTGTAAAAGGCACAAGGAAACTAGATTAGAATCTAAATATCCAAAGGCCTTAAGGAATCAAAACGGGATAGGGATACTCAAAAACACGGGAATCTTCCTTGGAGAAAATAAAATTCAGGTCTACAAGACTCAAAGAATAATGGACCTATGTGAATATGGAGCAAGGTAGAATCAATGAAGACAAAAGAGTAGCAGAACTAAGAGGAGATCATTAATGGAGAACAAATCAATTAGCGAGATAACCAAGGTACCTTCATTCACAATCTCATAAGACTTCCAATAATAGGCATGCCTTTTTATTTTATGGTCATTGTAATAAGTGTCATATATTTGGACATAGAGTTATTGATTGTAGAAGGATCAAAGTTTAAAGAGATGGAAATCCTATAGAGAGTAAGTATCACATTTTAGATCTCAAAACTCTTCTCTCAAAGATAAAAATGTATTCTCTCCATTTTTAAGCGAAGTAGAATGCTTCAAATGTAATATTTTTTTGCTCAAAGCAAGTGAGTTCATAAGCAAGTTTGAATACTAGTCTATGTGCCAAAATGCTACACAGTCAGCTATCCAAGAGGATAAGGAGAGATGGAAACAAAATACTAAAAGGATAATGCAGTGTGGAATCACTTTATAAGTTCATAATCAAGAAAATAAATGGTATGTGGATATTAGTTGTTCCAAACATATGATTGGGCATAAAAGGAAATTTCTTTCAGGAAACGAAAAGGATAAAGGAAAAAACGTCACCTTTGAAAACAATGCTCTAGCAAGAATTGAAGGTAAATGCATAGTGTGTCTTGATAAAAAACGAAAAGCACAAAATGTGTTGTATGTTGAAGGTATCAAGAACAATATTCTTAGTGTCAACCAAATGTACGATAATGGCTACGATGTGACCTTTCGATCTAAAGAATGTGAGATCTGCAACATGAAGAATGGAAAACTACTCGGAAAAGAAATCAAAACCCACAATAATGTATATGTGTTTGACGATTCTAGGTTCAACTACTATTTAAGAAAAACAAAAGAAGCATGGTTGTGGTACAAGAGGCTTGGGCATATGAATTTTGATAGTTTGATAAAAGTTATCACAATGAAATCCATGAGAGGATTACCAAGAGTTTCAAGGCCTGGTAACTCAAAAACAAATTCATGTTAGTTGGCAAGTAGAAAAGGACTTATTTCAAGTCAGAAGAGTTCTCCTCATCCATACCTCTTGAGCTCATTCAAACAGATATTTATCGCCCAACTAAAGCAAAAATTCAAAAGGAAAAAGGTAGTTCATGCTCCACAATAATGATTTTACAAGGGTCACTTGGATTGTGATCTTAAAAGAAAAGTTAGAAGCATTTAATAATTTTAAAAAATTTAAAGCTCAAGTGAAAAATGAAAAGGACATGAAGATAAAGTGATTAAGATAAAATAGAGGAGGAGAGTTCACCTCAAGGTAATTTCAAGAATTCTTTGAAGAGCATGGCATCAGGAGGCAGTACTGAGTGGCCATAACTCCACAATAAAATTGAGTAGCGCATAGGAATAATAGAACAATCCAAGAAATTGTGAGAGCAATGTTGGATGAAGAAAATGTGTCTCACATCTTTTGGCGAGAAGTAGCACAGGAATAACTATATCTATTAAAAATAACTCAACTAAGGCCTAA
Source organism: Pinus taeda (assembly GCA_000404065.3). Lineage (NCBI taxonomy): Eukaryota > Viridiplantae > Streptophyta > Pinopsida > Pinales > Pinaceae > Pinus > Pinus taeda. Next base: position 34,313 of record APFE030614397.1, read on the forward strand.
TAGTAATAAAAATCCCTATGATTTGTGGAAGGGAATATTTCCATTAGTTAAAAATCTCATGGTGTTTGGGAGTAAGTGCATCATCAAAAAGAATGATAAGAATCCAGGAAAGTTGGACTCTTGAGTTGACAAAGGAATATTTATCGGGTACTCTCCTCGAATTAAAGGCTATAGGTGTTACAATAGGAGGAAAAAGAGGATTTAGGATTTCATTGATGTGATAGTAGAAGAAATAACTTCACAACCTGAGTCATCTAAAATAAATATGAGCTCAAATGATGAAGAAAACTCATATATGAGGTCGCCAGATCTAGAAGAAACATATTCAAATAGTGAAGATGAGGAAGCATGAACAACTTCAAGGCCAAAGACACCCACTAGGAATGTATAGAAATAAAAACCCGAGAGTCATATACTCGGAGATCAAAGACAAGGTGTCGAAACCAGGAGAAAACTCATTAGCAATATAATTTATGCAAGTCCTTTTTTGCTATGAGAGATTGAAGCCAAGAAGCTCATCCAAGCAAGTGAGGATAATTTCTTGGTGAAATTTATGAGTTAAGAACTTGACTAAATTGAAAAGAATGACACTTGGGAGCTCGTTCCAAGGCCTACAGAGAAAAATGTTACTGGAACCAAATAGGTTTTCAAAAACAGGTTAAATGAGAAGGGTCAAGTAATAAAGAACGAACCTTGATTACTCTACAAAGGGTATGCTCAAATATAAGGAGCAGGTTTCGAGGAAAGCTTTGCACCAATAGCACAACTAGAATCTGTCATAATCTTTCTTCCTCTTGCCTCCCGTAAAAGAATCAATGTATATCAGATGCATGTGAAGTCTACATTACTCAATGGAGATTTGGAAGAAGAAGTTTACATTGAGAAATAAGAAGGACTTATACTCACCACAGATGAAGGGTTCGTATGAAAATTTAGAAAGGTTGTGTATGGACTGAAACAGGCTCCTAAATCTTGGTACAAAAGGTTGCATAAATACCTTTAGCAACAAGGGTTTATGAAACGTACACTTGACAACAATTTACATGACATGTCTAAGGCAACCATCTACTAATTATGGTTATGTATGTGGATGATATAATGTATGGTAATGACACATAACATTCGAGGCATCAATTTGCAAGATATATGGAGACAAAGTTTGAAATGTCCAGGATTGAAGAACTTTCCTTCTTCTTGGGTTTCCAAATTTATCACTCGCCACCAGGAGTTTTTATATCAAAATCCAAATATCTCAAGGAAACTATGAAGAAATTTGGGTTGAAAAATTACAAGCCAGTAAACACACCTATGACTACACACTGCAAGTTGTGCAAAGAATATGTGACACTACTAGTAAATAATATTGGATACATATCCATGATAGGAATATTTTTATATCTTACAGCTTCGAGGCTAGGCATCATGCAAGTTGTGGGTCTTGTGGCTAGATTTCAGGCTTTCTCGCGTGAAAGTCATGTTGTTATTGTCAAAATAAGTTTCAAATATGTTGAAGGGACAACTGAATATGGATTGTGGTATGCTAAGAGTAAAGAATTCTAGTTGAAGGCCTACATTGATGTAGATTGTGCTGCAAACCTTGATAACATGAATAGTACTTCTGATGCAAATTTCATCATGGGAAAATGCTTGGTGTCCTGGATCACCAAGAAAAAAACCTCCATTTCTTCGTTGATTGTTGAAGAAAAATTTATTTCTCTTACTACTTGTTGCACGTAAATTCTATGGATGAAGAATACTTTAAAATATATCCATGAATATCTGATTGATCTTATTCCAATTATGTGTGATAATATAAGTGCCATCAACATCTCCAAAAATCCATTCATGCATTCAAAGACCGAGCATATTCATATCAAGTTCCATTTCTTGAGGGAACAAACTGTAGCCAACATTGGCAGACTTGAATATGTGGCGACCAAATAGCAACTTTCAGATATCTTTACTAAGCCACTAGTAAGAGAACCATTTGAATATTGCAGGTAGTACATAGGAGTTGTGACTCCACCCTCCAAATGACTTCATTACTGGTAGGTGGTGGTATCTACTCAGCATGTGGGACTCATGGAAGAGTAGGCTACAATAGTTCAGGGGGTATTATTTAAGAGGTATTATTTTCCATCAATTCCAAAGGAGGAGAACATTAGGATTGGAGAATACCATATGTAGCCTGAGGGGGAGGTTATGTTGTTGTCATAAATACAAAAGAGGGAGAGTTTTGGACATTTGGTGGTGTATGTGTGATTGTGTTAGTGTTGGCATTAAGGTCAACCAAGGTTAGCATGATGACTAATGTAAAAAATGGTTAGTATGATGATTGGGTGTCCAAGAGGAATCCCATGGTTTTTGGATTTCTTTGTAGAAAATCACCACAGTAGCAGGATTACTTGAAAAGCCATAAAAATATGACTATAGTGATGGTCTAGATGGAAACTCATGGTAGCTAGAGCCTTCATGTAGAGAATCATCATAGTAGTAGGCTTAGTGGAAAAGCCATAAAATGATAACTATGGCAGATGGGAGTTAAACATTCCATGCACAAGAAGAAGACTTAAGGAGAAAAATGTGGTAGAGAGTTTGCATCCATCTCAAAGGTATCAGATGGGATCAAAGCCTACATTAGACCCTTTAAAGTTCTCTTAAAGATATTTCCAATGGTGTCTAGAAGTCCGAAAATGGACTCTTGGATAAAAAGATATCGTCTACTAAAGTTCATGGACTTGAGATCCTAAGAAGGTTGAAATATTAGAGGTCAGAGCCCATTGAGACCTCATATTGGAAGTCGAGATACTAGGATATCAAAACCTCAGATACAAGGACATCAGAACCACAAAGATCAAAGACAATTTGAGTAGGCGTATATCGAATGTTGGAGCCTTGAGATATCAGAAGGATAAAGCCATGAGGACATCAGAGCATATGGCTATGAGGGATAGGAATCTCGCAAGGTCTTAAGATTTTCATTTCTTTCGAAGTGCCAATTTTTGTGAAAAATATGAAATACAAAGGACTTCTTGAAAAAACCATATTCTCATGGACCCATTTCACTCTTCTCCTATACGGCACATGCTAATATGTCACCCATCCTAGGAAACTGAAGTGGTTAGTGACATCATCATATCGGAGAACGGAATATCAAAGGATTAGAACATCATAACTCTTGTAAGCACTGATCATTAAATACTTTTTGATAAAGGGGGCTATGATAAAGTGGGCTCCGATATTCCAAAGCACATGTTCATATAGAACTTAAGGGGACCAAGGGCTGAATAGAGGGAGATAAAGACACTAGAGAAAAGAAATATCATAACATTTTAATTGTTCTTGTTATGATAGAGAGGGGCTCTGATATAGTGCTAAGCTAACCATCACAGGTCTAGGTCCTATGAGGAAGAAAATTCCAAAGGAACCAAAGGTCAAGTTGGCCAAGGATATTAGAGAATGAAATTTCATAACTTTCCTCATTTGTAAGTTATGATATGTTGGGTTCTGATGAGGTAGTACAATGTGTTTAATGGATGTATGAGTCACCATTTGAATAAATGAATGTAGGAATGGTTGAGTTGATTATTAAAGTTGGCTAGACTTGTAGAAGACTCTGATAGAAGGAAATGAGGATAACATTTGGCAGAGACGATTGTGTAGGAATGAAGTGAGAAATTGCCTACTTCATGTGCATGTCAGAGAGAGTTAAATGAGGATCAGAGTATCCATCCATAAGGACTATAAAGCTCTATGGAGCAATAAATAAGAATAGGCCTCTAAGAGTGGTGTGCAGGCCATATGAAAATTAAAGTATTAGCATGGACATCTATGCATTTAGTGAAAAAAGAAATTCATGGTCCATATTTGTATTTAATGTTATGATAGGGTTCAACAAGAAGACACAACTGCAGCAGGAGGAGCCATGCCAAAGTATAGTTGAGTAGTATGGGTACAGGTAACATAAATAGCTTTGCTTACTTTGCATGTGTGGATCAAAACCATCAATTTCCATGGAGAAATTTGTGCAGTTGAGAATATTTTCAAAGTGCTATGTAGTGATATCAAGTGTAAATAAACATGTCTAAGCAATGAGAGCAATGAGAGACACGTGGTGCAAAGTGAGTGACATTGTTGGTGCGAGAAGAACAATGTGGGTTGAATTGAAGTGGTCATGGGACATATTTTCTGTGAGAGAGGGTAGAGTGTTTAGGATATTCTCCTGTGAATAATGAGTAAAGAGAAGGTACATGAGACAAAATGGACTATGTGTAATAAAAATGAACTAAGAGGAGAAGTTGTTTCTTCAACCAACCCTTTTGGTATTTTACTTGTAATGGATATGCCTTTGTTTTGAGTTTCAAAATTTTATGAAATAGTAAAACACTAGAAATAGCAGGTTACTGCCTGCATTCACAAGAGGTTAGAGTCACTTCGTAAGTTGGTGCTTCCTAACCAAAGGGGGTTGGTTCCCCCTCTGAGTTTTTTTTATCTCAAACAAACAAATGTAATTGAGTAGCTGCTTAATTTACATCATAAACAGACAACAATTTGGTAGTTTTTCCCCTCTCGATTTCCACGTGAAAAAATTTGTGTCAAATGTGTGTGCTCCTATGCGATTTGTTGTATCAATGAGAATGTTTAACCTTGTTTCTCACTTCCTTTATGAATGAGTGGTCTCACAAGTAATATATTATAAACAGAGCAATGAAAGCATAATAGAAAAGAATATAAAATGTGAGTGTTACTCATTCACCCCTCTCTGAGTAATTCCCTATCCGAGGAACTTTTATTTTGTTATTTTTAAATGATACATTATGCAACAAGATATACCTCATATTGGGATTTGAATCATGCTCTCCCTCAGCCCACGGGTGAGAGTAATCAAATGTTATTTATAATTATTATACTTTTTTTTTTAACGAAGCCATTTTCTCTCTGAGCCCAAGGGTGAGAGTGACGTAGAGGGATCAACTCTCTCGAGATGAAAATCTTTTTCTTAGTTCAAAACATTACAAGATGTTTTCACATCTAGAGATTTGATTTATGCTAGTTTTAGACAACAAACTAATAACATGTTTTAACTAACATTATCTTTTTATTTTCACTTTTTTTACTCTCTCTCTCTCTCTCTCTCTAATGTTAAATGTTACTCAACATGTACATATATAAAATCCATATAAAAAATTAAATAAATTACACTTATCCAATACTATTAAAAGTGAGAATATAAAATAAATTTTGAAATAAATTTTCCTATTTCTCTTTCTATGAAGTTGATATAAATTTAGGTTGTTTATTATGGACATTGGAATATTTTATTTACGGTAAACACTGAAACATTTCTAGATATTAATATATTTTTGTTTTAAAGATTACAAGTGAATTGAGCAAACAATTAATTACACATCATGTAATATCAATATTATTATGTTTACATGCCATTTCTCAAGTCCCTATTATGTACTGAGGAAAATTAGATATTTCTCTCATACTTAAAAGCTAAATTATAACTTTTCTAATTTCTACTATGTCAGCTCTATATATAAAGTTAATATAAAATTAGGATGGAAATTGACGTATACATATTTTTTTTTTGTTATTACAATTTTTTTTAAAACATTAATATAAATATTATTTATTACTTTTAAATGTAACATTATGTGACAACATATATCTCATATTGGAATTTGAATGATGCTCTCTCCTAGCCAAAGTGTGAGAGTACTCAAACATTATTTATAATGATTATATTTTTTTGACATAAATCATGCTCTCTCTAAAACCAAGGGGGTTAGAGTGAAAATCTCTTTCCGAATTCAAATCATGAGAAAAGGTTTGCACCTCTAGAGTTTTGTTTTGTTTTTTGCCCAACACATTAATAACAAGTTTTAACTAACATAATTTTTTTATTTTCACTTGTTTTATATAATCTATGTGTGTGTGTGTGTGTGTGTGTGTGTGTGTGTGTGAGAGAGAGAGAGAGAGAGAGAGAGAGAGAGAGGAATCTAAGTAATGCTACTCAACATTCATATATATAACTCCATATGTGTGTGTGTGTGTGTGTGTGTGTGAGAGAGAGAGAGAGAGAGAGAGAGAGAGATGCTAAGTATGCTACTCAACATTCATATATATAACTCCATATTAAGAATCAAATATGTGTGTGTGTGTGTGTGTGTGTGTGAGAGAGAGAGAGAGAGAGAGAGAGAGAGATGCTAAGTATGCTACTCAACATTCATATATATAACTCCATATTAAGAATCAAATAAGTTACACATGTCCATTACCATGGAAAGTGAAAATACAAATAAATTTTAACTTAAATTTATTTATCTCTTTATAAAAAATTCGATATAAATTCATCTTGTTTATTATGAACATTGAAATATTTTATTTTCCGTTCACACTAAAATATTTCTTGATATGAATATATTTTTGTTTCAAACATTACATGTGAATTTAGCATATAATTAATTAAACATCATGTAATATCAATAATATTATTTTTACATTACCTTTCTCAACTCCATATCAAGTAGTGAAGAAATTACATATTCTCCTCATACTAAAAATTGAATTATAATTTTTTTCAACTATTTTATCTCTACATATAAAGTTAGTGTAGAATTAGAGTGAAAAATGAAGTATACATTAATTTGTTTGGTTATTACAAGCTATTTCCTTAAAAACATTAATGTAAATATTATTTTATTATTTTAAATGTAACATTATGTGACAACATATTTCTATTAGGGTTTGAATCATGCTTTGTCTTAGCCGAAGGGTGAGAGTACTCTAATCTTATTTATAATTATTATATTTTTTTTCAAAGAAAGCATGCTGTCTCTTAGCCTATGTGTGTACAACATTCACAGGAACTAAGTCATTACAAATAGAGAATTAAACCTTGGTGGGCTATATAACAACCATTATCCCCAACCACACCATATCAATTGACATATTATTATACTACATTATTTAAATTAAAATATTTAATAGTTATCATATATTTACATTTATTAATATTTTCCAAACAATTTTATAGAGATAGTTTTAAATTAGTATCAAAATAATATTAGTGATTGTAAATTATTATAAATATGAATAAAGATATATACATAATTGTTTAGTCATAAATAGTAACTAAATGTGGATAACATCAATCATTCATGATATATTATACATTTTTAATATTAATCATAAAATTAATTAACTTTTCATTTCATTTTAAATTTTTGTTATTATTACTTATCAAAAATAAATAAATAAAAATAAATATATATATATATATATATATATATATATATATATATATATATATATATATATATATATATATATTAAAAATATTTAATATATTTTTAATTAGGAGATTGAGCCCCACTTTAAAATGTCTCTAAAATATTTTTTGTAAATAATTTTTGTTACAATATAACGGCTTATCAATATCATATACTCAAAACACTTTTATTTAATCAATTTAATTAAGTGAGTATTTAAACTTGGATAGGGAGCATACTAATTGGTTCACATAACCACCTCATTCATAAGTGACCTAAAGTCTATTAAATTATTTAATATCAGGGTAAGGAATTGAACAAGTGACTTCATATCAAGGAGTGCATTTACAAAGCAACAGATCACCATCTATCCTAGAGGCTTAAGACAATAATATATGGTTTTTAAAATATATGTTTGATAATATATACAATTTATTAACTTATCAATAAATGTTTTTTCCCCTTGTAAAAATTGTAATTTTCATTAATAGGAAAATTACATGGTTTAGATGCTATGAGCATATGGAAAATATAGTGGTTGTGTACCAGCCCAAAATTTAAGAACCAAAAATATGTTCTCCATGCACGGAGTCAATATTTTAATAGTGATGTATAAATAAACTTCAAAATTTGTTACTCTACGCAGAGAGTACTCCTGAGGATGTGTACTGATTATGTATAGACATAGCAAATATAAACAAAAATAAAATGGTCAATTATCAAATGATTTTAGGCTCTAGTTGAGTCTGATCTGCCTAGTCCATATATGGATTGTGGTAGTACTGGAACTGTTCAACTCCTCGCTGCTCCTCAATCATCCAGATGTTGCATGGCCTCATCACTGCCATTGTCGAAAGTTTGTTAGCAATGGAGTTTCGTTCCCTATAAATATGGTGACAAGAAAAATTTTCAAAATATGTATCTATGCAACTCATCCAATATATGTCATAATGTGAATGCATGACATGTTGATCTTTTACTAATCTAGTCACAGACAATTTTTGAGTCACCAAAAACTTGTATATTATGACAGTCTTTTTCAGTTGCAAATTGAATGAGGTATTTGGGAGTGACGAGTTCAGCAAAGTTGTTTGTGCCATTTCCAAGTCCCATTTGAATATGATAGTAATGTGTATTTGAAATATATAGAACAACACCATCTCCACATCTTGTTTCTTTTGCTGATCCATCAAAATATGCTAAGGGTTGTGAGTGATCAATGGACTCGAGGATGATGGTTCTAGGTGCAGGAGCAACCTCGTCCTCGGCTAGTGAACTATAGCCAGCTATTATTCTAGCTACAATGGATGGCCATTAGGGGGTGGTGTCCTGAAAGATATTGTGGTTCCTAGCTATCTAGATGTCCCAACTAATGAGTAGGGGGAGGTTCCTAGCTTTGGGTGGTGTTACAGATGACCACCAATTTTCCCATACCTCCTTGGTGGTCTGACCCCTCCAATTGATGGATAGGAGTGTGTGAGATAGAATCGAGTTCCAAAGATCAATTGGGATGGGACAGGAGAGGAAGAGGTGATCCAAAGATTCAGTGTTGTACTTATAGAGGGAGAACCAGTATGATCCATATAGCACTCTTCTATTCAAGTTGTCTCCTGTCGACACCTTATTCTTCAGTATGGACCACATGAGTAATCTTGTTCATGGGGGTGCTTTTGGCTTCCACATACCTTTCCACCATGTTTGTATGTCGTGTGGCTTGTGTCGATTGACCAGTTGTAGATACCCCTCTTTTGTGGAGTACTGACCATTTTTTGCGATGGCCCATTTCATCTCATCTTCCCCTTATCATAGTCAAAAGTGAGTTTCCATTAGAGCTATAGTGTAAGTACTCCAAGCTTGGTGCCAATGTAAAGGAAGGAGCAAGCTATGTGCTATCTTCCAAGCTTGGTGTAGGAAGGTTGATCTCTTCTGATCTGCAATGTGTACTATGTGAGTGATTACTTTATCGTTAAGGTTCTAGAGTAAGCCCTGAGATAGCTGGTGTGCATTCCCACATCCTATCCAAGGGTCACGGCCTATTCATATGGATGTCCCATCAAATATTCTCCAAGTTAGGTCGTCCCAAATAAGGGGCATTGAGTTCATAACTGCTTTCCAAACATTTGAGATCCCAATTTTGTTCCATCTTTTTTGTCTTAGCCAGCCCAACAGCCTCAATGGTGCAATATATTTAGCGACTGCAACTTTGGTACACAGACTATTGGTGGTGACTAATTGCTACCCTAGCTTGGTCAGTAGTGTGGAGGAGAAATCCTCCAATTTCGTTACACCCCACCCACCACATTTCTTAGGAATAGACAGAAGATCCCATCTTTCCCATGCATATATCCTTCCTGTTTGTTTTCCTTTCCACACAAATCTATAACATAGGTTTTTCTATTCGGCTGAGAATGCCTCTTGGGATCCATGCGAGGGACATCCAATATAGAGGGGTGGCCTCCAGAACCACTTTGATGAGCACCAATCTTCTAGCTCTGGAGAGATGCTTATGATACCATATATTGAGTCTTTTCTCAATCTTGGAGATCAACCATATCCAGTCCACAATTTTATATGTAACTGGTTTTAGTCTGTATCCTAGATATTGGAGGCCTCCAATCATCTGGGTTAGGGTGAAAGGGAACCTTTGTATTGCAAAGTGTATCTCATAGGGGGAGCATTTTGATACCATTATGGTGGAATTAGAGTTATTAATGATCATGCTTGTAGCAATTTTGAAAAGATTGATGGTATGTTGGATGGTGGTGAGGTAACCTATCCCTCCATTTAGCAACATTAGCACATCATCCAAGAAAAGGAGGTGCGTTATAGTACATCCGTCTGATATCCTGATTCCCAAGAGTCTACCTCTATGGTGCATGTCCTTGATCAGTCTGCTTAGTCCTTCCATGACTAGGAGAAGGAGTACAGGGGATAGTGGGCACCCATGTCTCAGACCTCTTTTAGAGCCAAAGAAGGGTGATGTCGCCCCATTTATCAGTACACTAAAGGATCTATTGGTAATGCAACACATGATCCATTTAATGAATCCCATAGGAAATCTTAAATGGGTAAGAAGAATTATAAGATAAATCCAACTTACCCTCTCAAAGTTTTTTGAGAGATCAACTTTGAGGATCATACCTTTGATCTTCCTGGTCTGAATGGAGTGCAATACTTCTTGAGCTATACCTATGGATTCATGAATCTGACGATCCTGTAGGAAGGAAAATTGTTCGGATGGTATGTGGTTGGATAGGCTAGGGTGGAGGTGATTTGCAATGATTTTGGATATGATTTTGTATAAGAAGTTGCATAGGGAGATGGTTCAAAAATCATTGAAGGATGATGGATTGTCTGATTTGGGGATGAGGGTGATGGAGGTGGATTTTATATCCCCATGCATACGTCTATTCTTCGTGCATTCCTCGATGACCTTGAGAAGATCATGTCTAAGAATATCAAAAAAGGATAGGTAGAACTCTACTGACCACCCATCTGGACCATTGCTCTTGTCCTTCTTAAACCATTTCAGAGTGGCCTCTAGCTCCCCTAAAGTGACTTCTCTATTAATCTCCATAGCATCCTCATGTTCAATGAACCAAGGGAACATTTGTGCTACTCTAATGACCTCTACTACGGTAGCATTAGGGAGTGCCTGATAGTCCTGCTTGAAGTGAGAGGTAGCTAGGGAGGCCAGGTGAGGGAAGGTATCAACCTCAACTCCTTGCTCATTTGTCAGTTTCCATATGGTATTAATGACCTTCCTTCCATTAGAAAATTTGTGGAAAATTTTGGAATTGCCATCTTCTTCCTTTAGCCAAATAGCTCTACTCTGCAATCTCTAGGTTTCCTCCCTCTCCTTGAGAATGTTTCCTCTTTTGAGTGTTAAGTTAGTAAGCATGTCCTTGACCACATTTGAAGGGAAGGTGCCTCCACTATTGTCCTCTAGGTTGGCTATCTTGAGTTTGATCTCATTTAATATATGCTCTTCAACACACCTCTTTTTGTGAGCCAAAATCTTGGATAGCTTCTTTAATTCCTTCAGGTTGGCCACAAACCCTTTAGTGATGTTCCCTCTTCTTGCCGGGGGATGAGCCTTCCAAAAGTCAGAGAAAAGGTAGTGTAGGAGTTATGTTTCAACCATGTAAAGTTGAATTTGAAAGGTGCCCGAGGTTTGCTAATATTGCCTCCGATTTCAAGGTAAATTGGCAGATGGTCTAAGAGTCTGCAAGATCCCACCCACTCGCGATAAGTGAAACCCTACTCCAGAAGTTTTTCCTTGATGAGGAATCAATCTACTCTCCTAGAAAGGTTGTCCTCTCTCCTTTTCTTCCTCTAGGTTGGGGCTAGTTTGGCAAATACGATATCAATGAGCTTGTGTAAATCAAGGAGCTCCTCAAAGAAACCCGCTAAGGGGTTGGTCTGAGCATGGTGACCGCAAGACTCTGAGTAGCTTAGGGAGAAATTTAGGTCTCCTACCAGAATGATATTGTTAGATTAAAATATGTTGGTAGCCAAAATGCTTTCCCAAAAGTTCTCTCTATGATGGCAGGGCCCATAAATGTTTATCATTCTAATATCAGTTCTAAGCTCTGTAGAGTATATGTCCAACCCTATGAACCCTATACCCCCCAAGTGCCTAGTAGATTATTGTGTGAGGGTTATATCTGAGGGAAATGCCACCCAAGTAGGAATTTACATCAATGGCTTGGAAATTCCATCTTAGGAGCATAGATTCCATTAGATGGGAAATGATAATATCCACACCCAATGTTTCCTGTAGGAAGACTAGATCAATCGTCTCCCTCTAGAGAAGCCTCCTCAGTGCTAGTTTTTTCTCACAACTAGCAATCCCTCTGCAATTGAAGGAAAGAACCCTCATGGGGGAGACTCCTGAAGAGGGCTCTGTGCTCTAAGGACCCTATCCAGTGAAAGTTGCTTTCCGGAGGCCACCTCAATACGTACCTTTTTTTTAGCTTTTCACATGAAGGAAGGTCTCCCTCGGGGGAGCCTTGAAGTGGAGGAGGAAGGGATAAGTCCAATGCCAATAGTATATGACATTGGTGCTTGTGTATGTGATCGGAGATGATATCAGTGGCGCCTAAGGTTAGATCCAAGGACTGATTCCTTTGATGTCTCCATTAAGGTTGCAGGGGCTATCTGAGAGGGAACAAGTATATGATAATTGAGGGTATCGATCGGGTTGCTTAGATAGGGATCTAGCTTGTCCTAGTCCTACTCAGATTCCTTAAAGTTTCCTTATGTGCACATGAGTAATTGATGGATGCAAAGTAAGGGATAGGATTGGACATATCCGAAGATATTGCAACTGCAGTGGCCACCTTAGACCTTGCAAGGAGGGGTGAATGTGGCTAAAGAGGTGCTTTTCTGTGCTTCTTTAGTGTCATTGAGGCATGCCTAGATCTGTATGCACTAGTGTCCATATTATCAACCCCATCCGAGTTTTCTGCCTATGTCTCAGCTCCCCTCACTAATAAGGTGTTCCCTTTGTTGCCCATCTTTGGTTTCGTGAGGAGAGGGAAGTCCTTATAGAGGTGTCCAACCTTGTGACAGCGCTTGCAACGGAAGGGGACCCCATCATAGTCTAGAACCTAGATCCGGTTATAGTTCCTCCAATGAAGAGTGAATTTTTCTTGTAAGGCACCTCTAATGTCCATGTGAACCAGGAGCCTTTTATAGTCCATGAATCCCATAGAGAGATAGGATATGTCATAGTTTAGGTATGTCCCAAGAGAATTTCCAATTCCTCTGAAGATATCCTCGGTCCAGAAATGGAGAGGCAGACCAAGGAGACAAACCCATATTGGCCCCGTCCCAAGCTTTTCTCTTTCTAGATCAAATAGCAGACTCCATCTCCTTAACATAACGAGGGCCTCTACGATGTGCCACAACGAGGATAATACCCAGTTGGTGTGTACTACTCACACGAAACGCAGGGTGAACTATCCACAGACAAAAGTTTGTACAATATGCAGATCAGTTAGGTGATGGCCCCAGATTTCCACAACCCACTCCTTAAGTCTCGTTCTGGTGTAGTTCCTACCCCTCACCCTACCAACGAGGACCGTCACTACCATATCCATTGTGTCTGGCCATTGAAATTCTTCTTACCAATCGATGAATACTTTGTGCGTCCTAGGCTTGACATAGCTCTACTTCTTCTTGAGTGCAGGTTTTGCTTCCTGTGGCCCCTCAAGGGTTTCTTAAAGATTAGGTTTGGGAGTGGTAGGGTTAGAGTTAGGGTTAGGGTTTGGAGATAATGGAGCATGGCGAGAAGGGAAGGTGTCTTGGAGGGGAGGGACGTTAGTATGGCTACCAGAGGGATGTGGTGACTCGAAGGGTGGGGTAGAGTGAGCAGAATAAGGCAGAGCTTCTCTGTGTGAGCACTGAGGTGGGAAATGAGAGGCCGCCAAAGGATAGAGGGAGGATATGCGAGATGATCCAACTCGCTCTTCAGAGCTAGCTAGTCTGGAGCCAAAATGATGGGGGATCGACGTGAGGGGTGGCACACTCGATGTGGGCGAGGTAATAGGGACTTTTAGGAGGTCGATAATGGTGCTCAGTTGTCCTATGAGTGATAGAAGCAGAGCGATAACCTGGGTGAGTTTTGTGATAAACAGGAAATATGTCTTGGAACTTGTCTGCGTACTGAAAATGGAGATGCCCTCGAGGGGGTCCTCTGAATAATCTATTAGGTCGTTCTCCATTGATGCCCTAGGGGTTACACGAGGTGCCATCGTAATCTGGAGTAATTGACACAAGCAAAAACCAAACCCTACAATGCAAAATTGAAAACGATATCTCAGTCACCGTTTCGGGAGGTAAGCATGAAGCAAAATAATGGGGTCACGAGCGAGTTATGGACAAGGAGCTCCACGAGAAATAGACCAAAATTATGGTGTGGACGAGGTGTACTCCGAAGGGCCTACCATGTGTCACAGCATGGTCGCGCTAGCTTTGTCATTGTCATCCCAAAAAAATCTTTCAATAGATCAATATTGCCCTATTGTTCTTATTCACTTATCAATAAATGTTATTATTATACCATGAATTAATATCACCCCTTAGTAATATCATTGACTAAAAAGACATAATTCATTTTAGTAAGAACTATATTTTAATTAATCAATTTAATTACAAGTATAAAAAAAAGCCTAAATACTTTTGAAAAAAATAGAATTCAATTTAGTCTATTTTTTCTTCTAAGAAAAATATTAACCACTCAATGATAGTGTCTAATCTAAAAGATAATCCTGGAATCCAATATCTTTCTGAGTTCCATTTGAATTAACCGTTCAAGTGAAATATGGAGCTTTTTTGGTTTCTGCTAAAAAGGTTTTGCAATGATCCGTGTGTCATACGTTTTTAACTCTTCATAGGAGCATGCAAAAAACATAGCGGTGTTCTGCAAGGAGTTTACGATAACATTTCTTTCTTTCATTCTTAGATAATGACATATTGGTATTGGTATTCTTGGGTTTCTCCATAATGCATAAATATACTGTTTCAAAGCCTAATCTTGAACTACTAGTTTTGACATTCGGTATTCCTTTGAACTAACGTTTCGAGCGAGAAAACCTCTTAAGACTGACCACGCCTTTGGTATGCTATGCAGTTTAATGTTACATGTTCTTCATTCTTCGACTGTCAGACTCTTTATTTGGAAATTTCATCATAATTGATGGCCAGGTCTCTGACATTCTTTTCATTTGTAATCAATTACAGTATTTACGGGTATTTTTGATGACCAGGTCTCTGAGATTCTTTTCATTTGTAATCAAAATACAGGTATGCTTCAAATACCCTCCAATTGGTGATATTATTAAGGATACAATGTTAATCGAACAATTCAATGGGAATTTGGAAATTTCATAGTCTTCTAACAAGGATAACATAGAAGCCAGAGAATTGATTAATAAATGGAAAAATACTAATATTAAAAGTAGATAAGTGGTCAAATGAACTTTTTGTTCGTAATTCTAAAGGTGTTATGGATTGCAATGAATTCAGTTGCTAATCGATTTGACTATTATTTCATCATCTAAAAAAAAATATTAGCCGTTTTACATATAAGTCAATAGTCTTTTGAGGCCTTGAATTAGAACGTGATACTCCGCTGTATTGTTAACTCTGTTAAATTCTAATCTACAGAATAGGAAACTAAGTCGACCCTTTGGGTTTATGAATACACACGCTACACCTGCTCCCTTTTCCTTTGATGTTTGTATATTTCTGTTTCTGGTTGTTTCCCAAATGATATACGATTTGAAGTAGTTGTCCAGGTATTTTATCCTTTTGCAGAGCTATTTTTTTATGTTTTTCTTGTTGGTATTTACGGTGTGAAAGCTGTTGCTTAAGTCAAAATCAAGTGAGTATTTCCCTAAGATGGGACACTCAATGTGACGGATGATTTGATTCTTGTAGGTCCGTCACAATGTGTTCCATATATTTTTCTTTGTTAATTCTTATTTCCTTCCGTTGTGTATTTTAGAGTAAGCATAAAGTAAGCACAAATGAGATTAATAAGCAAGAAAAATAACTTTATATTTTTGTGTTTAACATTATGTTGAGTTTAAGGCCATAAGATTTAGAATTAGGATAATCATATTATATATGTCAAAAGCTTATATCAATCAAGTGTACGCCCATATTAGTGAATGTGGTTAGTATACACCTTCATTATGAATATTGTGATTATTATAATGATTATTATTATTAATAAATATTTGTGACTATAATAATAAAAATATTATTTATAATTAAAATATTTTCAATTACTTAATAATTAAGTATTGTTAAATAATTAAATAATTATTTCATAAATAATTAATAAAGAACAATAATAATAAACTAATTATAATTATTACTATAATATTAACCAATTTTAACTTAGAGATCATTTTTTGGGATTCAACTCTTTTAAGTAAGTCATTCATCTATGACCATTTCCATGAGAGGTAGTAGTAACTCACTAATTTCTCATGATTTTTTAATAGTCCACTTAGCAGTCATTGTGTAATGCCCCCGAGTTGCGGTTTGTTGGCAAACGACGCACGACGTGTGAGTGGGCGACGAGGTAGAGGAACTCGTGAGTTGGGCGCACCCACATGGTGTGACGAGCCGGACCAAGCGAAGGAAAATGCGATGTCATGCGGAAATGGATAAGTGTTGGATATGCGACAATGAGTTCATATGGTGGGGCAGTTCCGGGGGTGGCGCCCTCACCGTGGGATGACGTGAGAAAAGTGGCAAAGGCACCAAATGATGGGTCAGTTGCACTAGATGCCTCCATGTTGGGCAAGCTACCATATAAGTATGCAGGCAAAGTTGGAGAAGGAAACATCAAGTTCGAAGTTCAAGTAAAAGCCAAGGTCTTAGGCGCGAATAAGTGCGAGCTCCTTAGTGTCTGAAACGAAGGGCAAAGGTGTATGCAGAGCTAAGGGCTGAAGCACCTTAGCCACACAACAAGGTGAAAGCAGTCGGCTAAATGAGACTTCATGCGAGGGCGTCGACAGATAAGCTGAATGGGATTTTGTGTCAGGGCATGCAAGGGCATTGGTTGATGGGTTAAATGACATATTGTTGAGGCGTTTGGGAAACGTGCTGAATGGAAAATCATTTAGGAGTTCAGTTGGTGAGCTCAATGATTTTTCGTGCAAAAGGCGCCCCTAGACATGCTGAGCGACATATCGTTGAGGAGTTCAGGGCGGTAAGTTGAACGAAACAGTGATCGGGCAGGCGAGCTGAATGATGGAACGGTTAGGCGTTTGGGTGGTGAGCTGAATGGAACATCGTTCAGGCGGGCGAGCTGAACAAGGGAATGTTCGGACAAGCGGTTAAGTGGTGGGTTGAAAGACATATCATTCAAGGCATTTAGGCGGTCGAAACGTGAAGTCATTCGATGGATGGTTGAATGGTTAGGCGTTAGGTGGACCTGTTGCGACAGGTGGCCGGCACGATAAACATGGATGGTTGGTGTGACTCAGCCGAAGGGCAAGTCGGGCGAAACGAAGCACCAGGCATGAGTAAACGAAGGCAAGTTGGTTGACTATGTGAGCGACATGATTGGCGAGTGCGAGAAGTTGAACGGTGGGTCGTTTGGGTGAGTCTGCACGACGAAACAATGGTTGCACAGAGAGGTGAATGATGAGCTAGGTAAATTGGTCAAATGGTGAAGGAGAGGCACGAGCTATCTGAACGATGAAGTGCATATTTTGAATGATAGATTGATTGAGGCTACACGGTGGTACAAGCCGAGTGTAAATTTTGCAGGTTGATTGTAAAATTGTAAAAATTGAAGATTATCATTACTATGGAGGAGACTCTTATTTGCAGGGACTTGCCCATCCCTAGTTATAAGTTGTGCACTTGTGATTTAATAATGATAATGTATGTATGAAGATGTTATAAATGTTTCTGATGTGTTAATGAAAGATTGTACTTGGTGAAATTGAAAAATAAATTAAGTATAAGGTAGGCGTAGTCCACAATCACAAGTATTATTAAAAAGAAAGTGGTTGGTGGTGCTGTACCCTTGATCGTGGTTGGAAGAGTACCACGAGGGTAGGAGCGTGACATGTGGTATCAGAGCTCCGTATTCTTCGGGCTTTCATGATTCATAATTGAAGGAAAGACTGAAGACTTGGCAGGTGGTTCAAGTTTTGCAGGTTACTTTGGTTGACAGTCTATACAATATCACAAAAAAGGAAAATAACAGGAATGGTGGAGGAACCTTGGGTTATAACAGGTGAATCTAACAAGGATGCTGGTGAATCTTTCTTTGACACGGTATTGAATCAGATAGAGGAATTTTCTTCCTATATGACTTCGATGAAAGCCGAGAACATAGAAGTGAAAGGGGGGCTAGAAGACCTCATGATTCGATACGAGTATACTGAATGGCAGTTTGCACGAATGGAAGAAGAAGTCAAGAATATTGGTGAAGCAAGAGATCAAGGTTTTGTTGAAATCTTGAAATTGCGACAAGCTCTTGAAGATGCTCCGAATGAGATCATGGTTTCAAAGAGGGTTGTGGGGCACAACTCAGGTCGAGGTGTGGCTCATGTCAAAGTCAAAGAGCCAAATTCTTATGACAGGATGAGGAGTGCAAAAACTCTTTGTCACTTTCTATGGCATATGGAGCAATACTTGGAGTGCTTGGGGATGAATAATGACCAGTCAAAAGTGAAAGTAGCTACTCAATTCTTGACGAAGGATGCTATGATGTGGTGGCGAAGAAGTAGGGATCAAATTGCCAATGGAAATGCTGAAGACATAACTTTGTGGGATGACATGAAGAAGGCTTTGCAAGCCCATTTCAATCAACAATATGAAACGTGGGATGCAAAGATGAAGATAAAATATATAAAGAAAATGGGAAGTCTGTAGGTATATCAGCGAATCTGCAGGCATATCAGCGAGAGTTCTCAAGTGCAGTTTTGGATCTTCCAAACATGGAAGAAAGGGACAAGGTGTTCAACTTTATCATTGGGCTGAAGCCTTGGCCGCAAAATGAAGTGAAGAGGAAATATATTAAGACACTTGAGGAGGCATTTTCTTCTATGGATCATTTGCTCGAAGACTATGATGAGGGTTCCAATGAGAAGAAGAAAAAGTATGCCAAACCAAAAGAGAAAACTATCAAAGAGGAGACCTTGAGATCGAATGACAAGGCGAAGATGAAGAAACCGTTGAAGTGTTGGATTTGTGAGGGACCACATGTGATGAAGAATTGTCCTTCAAGATGAAAGGTGGTTGCCTTAGCACAATCCAATACGAAGAAGAAAGAAGAGACTTCTGTAGGATTTATGCAGATTTTAGAAGTTACAGTTGCTATGGAAGCGGTCTAATAAAGAGACCTGGAAAGAAATAAATTGTTGAAATGAAGGTTGGGAGTGCTAATGTACTCACGATGGTGGATAGTGGGGAAAATCACAGCTTTATGTGCAAGGATACTGCGAGAAGGATTGGACTAACGTTTGTACCCGTACAGGCACAAATGAAGGCAAGGAATTCTCCTCCATATTCTCTGATTAGTGTAACTGAAAAGGTGGATGTGACACTTGGTGAATGGACTCGGAGATTCGACTTCACTATAGTGTGCATAGATGACTATGACGTTGTACTAAGCATGGAGTTTATGAAATAATTCAAAGTGATGGTTGTTCAAAATTTGAAGAAATTTTACATTTACGACAGATGAGAGGATGTACCTATTGGTGATCTGACCATGCAAGTAAGTAAGCTCGGATGCAAACTTATAGCGATGAATATGGAGAATGGGGAATGAGATGAATAGGTCTATAAGCGGTTGTCTGTTGCAGAGGCAAAGCTTATGGATCGGTCACATGTTATTAGGACATTGTCAGATAGCATCTTCGATCTATCTAGGAGGCTCGAGATAGTGGAGGATGATGATCACGAAGAGTATGTGAGGTTGAATGTTCAGATGGAGGATCAGGAAGCACAATTAAAGAGAATGGAAGTGGAGGATCTGGATAGGTGGATTGACTTTATCAGTGAGGGTGAGCCTTGAGGCTCTAATCCCCCCTCATCTCCTTAGACTATCATGGAGACAAGGCTCATTGTTAGTTGCTCATGGTAGTGAGTCTCCAACATTTTGAGCAAGCATGAAGGGGTGAGATGACACAGATTGAAACATAGCATGGACTCGACATTCATGATGATGTAGGGGCATAAGTTCTTGTTGATGCGATGCATGGTTGGATTAGCTACCCAACTGAACACTGACATGAGGGGTGCTAGCACATGATTCCTTGTAGAGCAGTGCTACAGTTATGGCATGAAACATGGTTGAATAGTGGAAATCTGGATTACTCATATACATAGTTGTGTGGATGGTCATCTTGGCGACATGTGGTTGCTAGGATGGAGAATTGTCGAGGAAGACAATGACTTGAGGTGGTGGAGGATGTAAGGCCCCCAAGTTGTGGTTCATTTGGTGAGAAGGGCACAACGGGCAAGCGAGCGACGAGCTAGAGGAATCGATGAGTTGGGTGTACCCGCACGGTGTGACAAGATGGACCAAACAAAGGAAAGCATGATGTCATGCGAAAATGGCTAAGTGTTGCATATGAGACAGTGAGTTTATATGGTGAGGCGATCCCGGGGGTAGGCACACTCACCATGGGCTGATGTGAGAAACGTGGCAAAGGCACCAAATGATGGGTTGGCTGGGCTAGATGCCCCCATATTGGGCGAGCTGCCATATAAGTACGTGGGTGAAGTTGGAGAAGGAAACATCAAGTTGAAGTTCAAGTAAGAGCCAATGTCTTAGGCAAGCAGAAGTGTGAGATCCTAGGTGTTTGAAACGAAGGGCGAAGGTGCAAGTGGAGCTAAGGGCTAACGCACCTTGTTCGCAGAACCAACTGAAAGTAGTCAGCTAATTGAGACTTCGTGCAAGGGCATCGGTAGATAAGCTAAATGGGATTTTGTGTGAGGGTGTGCAAGGGTGTCGGTCGATGGGATGAATGACATATCGTTCAGGATTTCGGGCAATGTGCTAAACGACGGATCGTTTAATAGTTTGGTTGCTGAGCTAAATGAGTTTTCATGCGAAGGCGTCAGTGGACTAGTTGAACGACATATCATTTAGGAGTGCACGGCGACGAGCTGAATGAAACAATGTTCAAGAGGGTGAGTGTGACAAGCTGAACAGTGGGTCATTCGGGTGAGTCGGCACAACGAAACACTGGGTGTGTACAGAGGTGAACGACGAGGTGGGTAAACCGCTGAAATGATGAAGGAGAGGCATGAGCAGTCTGAATGATGAAGTGCCAATTCTGAATGGAAAATTGTTCGACATTGCACGGTGGTGTAGGCCAAGTGTAAATTTTGTAGGTTGATTGTAAAATTGTAAAAATTGAAGATTATCGTTATTATCGGGGAGACTCTTAGTTTCAAGGAGTTGCCCCTCCCTAGTTATATGTACTGGTGTTTTAATAATGATAATGTATGTATGAAGATGTTATAAATGTTTTCGCTGTGTTAATGAAAGATTGTACTTGATGAAGTTGAAAAATAAACTAAGTAAAGAAAGTATGCATAGTCCACAATCGCAAGTATTGTTAAAAAGAAAGTGGTTTGTGGTGTTGCACCCTCAATCGTGCAATTGGAAGAGTACCTCCACGGTAGGGGCATGACACATTCCATCTGGTGAGCTGAGTTGGTGAAGAAGTAAGATTGAAACTAGTGAAATGAATCACATAGCATCAATCATCACTTCCGTGGCTTGCACTTGGTAATCAAGGCTTTCTAGGATGTCACCCATCCGAGATTATTAATATTATTATAACTATTTATTATATTAAAATTATTGTTTATTAAATAATAATAATTATGATTATTATTAAATAATTAATATACATATTATTTTATTAATATAAATAATATTTTTATATTTTATATTAATTATTATTAATAAGTAAATTCAAAGATTTATATTTTACCCTAGTACTAATATTAAAAACGCTATGATTAACATTCTACTCTATAAGTATGAACCTTTAGGTTAATAAACCCAAAGGGTTGATATTACAAACCTAAGGAAATAATAAAATCAAGGGATTTATACTAAAAACCTAAGTGATTATAAATCAAAGGACATAATATTAAACCCAAGGCATCAATAATATAAACTCAAGGTATAGAAATCCAAAGGTATATATTAAAACCCTAAAACAATCACGGTTGACGATGGTTGATTTTCATATTGAGACAATCTTTGTCACAATGAGATGTTAGACCATGGTTGATCATGATTGACCATGATTGATTTTCAGATTGAGACAATCTTTGTAACTTTGCAATATTGGACAATGGTTGAATTTCATATTCAAAAAATATTTGTCGCAATGTGACACTAGACCATGCTTGACCATGATTATAAACCAAATGGATTTATATTAATTGCAAATATTAGCATTATGGACCCTATGGTTTATTTTCATATTAAGATAGTCCTTGTCACAATGCGATGTTGGACCATGGTTGACCATGATTCATTTTCATAGAAATAGTCTTTGTACCAATGTGGGATTGGAGCATGGTTTCCCATGGTTGATTTTCATATTGAGACAATCACTGACACAATGAGACGTTAGAACATAGTTGACCATGAATGATTTTATAAAACATGGTTTAGTGTGGTTGATTCCAATATTGAGACAATCTTTGTCGCAATGTAACATTAGACCATGGTTGACAATTCTTAACCATCATTTATTCTCATATCAGGATAGTATTTGCTACAATGTCGCATTGGATGATGGTTGACCATGATTGATTTTCATATTGTGAAAATCTTTGTCACTATGTGATATTTAACCATTGTTGCCCATGATTGACCATGGTTAGCTATGATTCACCATGGTCGATGTTACAAACCCAAGGGAATAATAAACGCAAGGTATTGATATTATAACTCCAAAGGGAATAGTTAATTGAAGGGATTAATATTATAAACCCCGAGTGTATAAAGAAAACAATAATATTATAAACCCTAAAATAAAGATGGTTGACCATGGTTGATTTCCATATTTATACAATCCTTGTCAAAATGTGATGTTGGACCTTGGCTCACCATGATTCACTATGATTGGTTTTCATATCGAGACAATCTTTGTAAAAATTTGACGTTGGACCATGATTGACCATGGTTGACAATGGTTTACCATGGTTGGCTATGATTGACCCTTATTGACCATCAATGATATGATAGAGGTTAGGGAATAATAAACCCAATGGATTGGTAGTACAAAACCAAGGGATTGATAGTAAAATTGCAAAGGGATTATAAACCCAAGGGAACAAGATTAAATCTAACATACTAATATTATAAACCCTAGCTATATGAACCCTAGGATAAATATTATAAACACTAAAATAAGAATGGTTGATCATGGTTGATTTCAATATTGAGACAATCCTTGTCATAATGTGATGTTGGAAAATGGTTGACCATGATTGATTTTCATATCGAGACAATCTTTGTGAAAATTTTACGTTTGATCATAGCTGACCATGGTTGATTTTCATATTGAGACAATCTTTGTTAGAATGTGACATTTGAAAATGGTTGACCATCGTTGGCTATGATTGACCATGGTTGGTCATGATTGATACTACAAAGGCAAGGGAATAATAAATCCAAGGGATTGATACTATAAACCCAAGGGATTATGAACTCAAGGGAATAATATTAAATCCAAGGGACTAATATTATAAACCCAAGGTATATAAACCTTAAGGTAAATAGTTTAAACAATGAAATAAACATTGTTGACCATGATTGATTTTCTTACTGAAACAATCCTTGTAACAATATGACATTGGACCATGGTTAACCATGCTTAACGATGGTTGATTTTCATATCAAGCCAATATTTGTCATGATGCGACGTTTGACCGTGGTTGACCATGAGTCACCATGGATGACCATGTTGATTTTTAAAATATCGTTGACCATTTTTTACCAATGTTGACCATGAGTGACCATGGTTGACCATGCTCATCCATGATTATCATATTGAGACAATCTTTGTCATAATGCGACGTTGGACCATGGTTGAAACAAAGCTTGATTTTCATATTGAGACAATTTTTGTCACACTATGACATTGACCCATGGTAGACCATGCTTGAATTGATAAAACATGGTTGGCCGTGATTGATATTATAAACTCAAGGGAATAATAATCCCTAGGTATTAATTCTAAGAACCCAATTGATTATAAAACCTAGGAAATAATATTAAACCGTAGGAATATAAATCCTTAGATTAATAAATCCAAGGGATTGATATCATAAACCCAAGGGATAAAAGTTATAAGCCCAAGGCATATAAACCTTAAGATAAATACTATGAACCCTAAAAGAAACATGGTTGACCATAGTTGATTTCCATATTGAGACAATCATTATGACAATGTGATAGTGGGTCATGCTTGAGCATGCTTGATTTTCATATCGAGACAACATTTTTCACAATGCAACATAGGACTGTGATTGATCATGGTTTATTTTTATATTGAGACAAATTTTATCTTAATAAAAATATGAATACATATTATTATGTTAGTAAAAATATTATAAAATATTTTAAACCGAAGGTATTGATATTGTAAACTCAAGGGAATAAGAAACCCAAAGGATGAATACTAAAACCCCAAGGGATTATGAACCCAATGGAATAGTATTAAAGTGAAGGGATTAATATTATAAACACAAGGTATATAAACGAGAACATAATATTATAAATCACAAAATAAACATGGTTCACTAAGGTTGATTTTCATATTGAGAAAATCCTTGTCACAATGTGACATTGGAGCATGGTTGACCATGATTGATTTTCATATAAACAATGTTTGTCCCAATTGTGCATTAGACAATGGTTTCCCATGGTTGATTTTGATATTGAGGCAATCATTCTCGGAATGCAATGTTGGAACATCGATGACCATGGTTGACTTCCATATTAAGACAATCATTGTCACAATGCAATGTTGGCCAATGGTTGATGATGCTTGACCATGATTAATTTTCATATCGAGATAATAGTTGTCACAATGTGATGTTGTACCATGCTTGACCGTGGTCGATTTTCATAGTGTGGCAACCTTTGTGACAATGTAACATTTGACCACCATTCACCATGGTTGGTTATGATTAATACTATAATAAAACCATGTGGTTAATACTAAAATCGTCTTTGTCAAAATAACCATGGTTGATTTTGTTATTGAGATAATCTTTGTCGAAATGCAACATTGGACCACGGTCGACCATGATTCATAGTATAAACCTAAGAGATTAATACTAAAACCCTAAAAAATTATAAACCCAAGGAAAAAATTTTAAACCAATATATCAATATTATAAATCTAAAAGATATAAACATTAAAAAAATATTAAACCCAAAAAATTAATATTATAAATCTAAAGTATATAAACATTAACAAAAATATAGAGTACCTCATTATCTATGGAAAATTAAAGAAAAAATGGAAATTAACCCTAAAAAATTGATAAGATTAATTATATATATTATAATATATATTATAACTATATATATATAATTGATGTATAGTTGCATGGTTTAAATATCTAATTTATAATAAATTGGAGATTAGGTGGGACAAATAAAACCTAACAATAATTGTTTAAATTAATTACCAATCAAATAGTACATTTAGTTTGGTTAGTTCATTCCACTTAACATTAATATTTAGAGTTTTCCTAAGGCCATTAACTAATCTCCAATAATATTTGTAGTCGTGAAAGTTCATGAGTGTGCATTTTGAATTTTTGTACGTAAATTAGATATACTAATTTCCAAGACTCTTCAGAATAATATATCAAAAAGTGTGTATTATTAAATAATAATAATAATAAGTTAGTTAATAATGATAATAAGTTAATATTGATGATGATGATGATGATAGTGGTTAACGTTCACTTAGACCAAATTGGTCTATTGGACCTATAATTTTCTTAGTTTTTAATTGTCTCACTCCTCGCCTTTCTTGGCAACATTGATGTTGTAGCTTTCTTTTTTTTCTCTACGGTCTTCCAACTTCCTTTATCTTGCATCTTCTTCATCTCTTCTCGTTCTTGGGACATTGGTGTCTTAAAATCACGATCTATTATGTTCGTCCTTTTGAAGATAGTCGAAGAAGAAGTTTTGTCTAAGAGATCTGCTTTACTGTTAAATAAAGATTTATTTTGTGCGGTATTCAAATCCTTATAACTGTTGATGCTTAAGGGGTTATGGAGTTCACTTTTCTATTGTTGGGCGGGGCTTTCTCCGTGCTTCTCTTGAGAGTTGTTTGCTTTTTGCCCGATTTCTTGTGATTCATAGTTTTCTCTAGAGTATTATTCTTTGATGGCAGTGTAGTGTTCTTTCAGTGCTCATTCCCACCATGTAGATCCGTGGTGGTTTTTTCCAGCATAATTTTTCTGATAGGCTTTTGGGCTATTTTTGGCTAGATGGCCTGTCTCAAAGCGGGATCAACATCTCAAGAGGAAATTTTCAAAATTGAGTTTCTCGTTCCACACATAGTCTTTACTTGTTAGGTTTATTTCAGCTTTAAATCCCGCGTTGAAGTCCATTTCCACACAGATGCGTGCATAGGTGGTTCTGGCATATTCCTCTGTTTCTTGGCACCTACAGTAAAATTTTCCAATTGCATTTCCAATGGCTTTTAGCGAGAAGATATTCAAAAGATGCAAGGGTGGGCTCGGAAATCTCACCCAAACTAGTGTTGAGGTTATGAGTGTTGTTGAGGGATCGAATGATGGGTTCCATGGTTTCATGAATAGGCCTTAGTTTTCCCAAAACCAAGGGGCGAAATCTAGAATATAGTCTCCTTTCAGGATTTCAAAATCTACTATAAAGAAACCCCTAGCAAAGGAGTAGATATTAATTTCATTAGAAATGACCGGCTTCCAAACCTCCGAGATCCAATTGTGGAGAGGTGTGAGTGGTGAACCCGAAGATTAGGCCACTTTCGGAAAACTTCAAAGCCTGAGTCCTATACCAAGTGGAGAGTGGGAGTTGGGGCTTGAGTGACTATATGGGCACGAGCTTGCCCTCGAGAAGCGGACGGAGCTAAGCGAACAACTATTTTTGCGATGCTGGGAGCCATATTTTCGCCTAGAACCCGTGAGAAAATTAAATCTAGATCTAAATATACATTTTCTCATGAATTAATTATTAGTTAATTAATTATTAATGATAGTTAATTAATTATTAATTATTAATTAACAATATATATTGAATATATTAATTATTTAATAATAAACTAATTACCTATTCTTATGAAATGGTTCTATAAAAATTTGTTGCAAAATTATTAAATGTTTAATTTTTTATAAACTATTCATAGATGGTAAATAATAATGTTTTTGGGATTAATTATATTATTAAAATTTAGTGGGCTTTTAAAACTAACTAATGTGGTTTTAGTTTGGGAACAAAAATAGAAATACAAATAAATTTACCTAGTTTTATAAAAATTCATTAAAATACATAAATATAATTTTTACATTAACATGATATGGAAAGAAAGTTGAGATCCATTTTATTTTGTTAATTTACCATTTGAATGTTTGCAAATTAAAATCCGACAACTTAGAAAACATCAGAATTATAACTAAAATTTCCTCGTAATATGATTCTCAGCTCTGATCTTAGCTTCAGGTCGTACTGTGTTGATAGTGCTCATAAACTATTCAACTTTTAATGTGTTGATATGCATTCCACATCCAAATCCATAGAAATTTATCTTATTACATTTTCTACGAGAAATCAATGGCCGACTGCTCAAAAGCTGAATTGACAAATTGGAAATCCACTTTCTGTAGACGCTTTGCAGCCGTACAAGGGCTTTGGACTAATCGAGCGGAGAGTGGCAATGTCACTGATTTGATCTTCCTGAAAATGCTTTCCTTCGACATTATCATTTCTTCAAATGCACACAGCAGACTGGAACTTCATCAACGAATTGATAAATTTAACTTTCCGCGGTGTTGTGCCGAGAATCTCTGAGGTTCCGCCAAAGTCACTCCGAAAATCTGTAGTCCTTTGTTGGTAGAGGGATCGAGACTCGATGCCACGTTTAGTTCCGGGGTTTCCAATTCTCCTGCCTAGGAGGGCCAAGCAGGTCTGACGAAAGGACTTCATATTAGTACTTCCGTTGCGGGAATTGAACATGTTGAGGTTGAGATACAAGTCCATTGTTGGCAAGCCGTCGGGCCTGATGTCGTATTTGCTGACATGGTATGTTTGTTTGGCCGGCGGCATCCAGAAATGGAAGGAAGCGTACCGTTGGGACTTAGTTACAGGGCATCGAGACCACAGGAATCGACATGGTCTTCTTGGTTAATTAGGGTTTTCTAGGTTATTTTAGTTTATATGAGTAAAAGTTTAACTTTTGATGGAAAGATAAAATTATATATTATATAAAGCTGTAAAAAGTAAGTTTTACTGTCAAAAATTAAGAGATTACAAAATAAATAAAATAATCTAACCAAAATTTATTTATAAAAGAAATAACATGCATTTACTTTCTAATAATCTAACCAAAATTTATTTTGATGATTAAAGTCCACTAATACCAAATTGGTCTATTGGACCTATAATTTTTTTAGTTATTAATTGTTTGGATTCTTCTCATTCTTGGCAATAGTGGTGTTGTAGCTTTCTTTTCTCTTCCAACTTCTTTATCTTGCATCTCCTTTATCTCTTCTTGTTATTGGTACATTGGTGTGTTAGCTTAGCTATCTCTTGTGATCTCTTGTGTTGAGGAGAAAAAGTTTGGTTTGTGAAATCTCTTTTCCTCTTAAATGAAGATTTATTTTGTAGAATATGATGTTTGAGGGGTTGTCCAATTCACTTTTTCCCTATTAGGAGCTTTATAAACACTTTCATAATTGAATTTATGGTTCCATAATCTTGTTAAGTTTATTTTTAACCTGTAACCATTTTTTCATGTCAATCAATTGAGAGCCATAAATATAAGTCTAAGACTAAAGATATTCACCGCCTACTCCATCGAACTATATTAAAAAAACAACTGAATATTGGACACAACCCTAATCGCTATTTCTTTTATTTCCCACATAGCCTCGACTTGAAACCTGTCAAACTCGATGATACGAATGGATCATTTAGTTGGCGTTGCATTTAAGTTCTTATAGGGAGAACAAGTCATGGAACTTGAATATGTTCCACTATGTACTAATTATTAACTGTGAACAAAAATATCTTTATATTTGATTACTCTGAATTAAACTAAACGAGATTGTATACTATTATTATAAATACAATCAAATTAATTATATTTATCATTTATTATTATTAAAAATATTAAATAGTATAATAATATCGATCTCAAAACTTGATTGTTTAATGATTACTATTTCTCTCACATTATATGTTTGCATTCCAATGGTCAAACCATAATTAAGATCAAATGCAGTTAAAATTAAAATAAATATTATTGGTGGTTTCTATACATGGATAGACTACCATTTTTTTTAAGTAGAGTTACATAGATAGTTTGAGAAATAAGCCTATAAACTATGTTTATTTCTAATTTATTTTTATAATGAGAGTGACTCTTTGATATGGGAGATGTAAGGATTCTCATCGGAAAAATATTGGATGAGATGAAGGAGCTTCTCATCACTATGGAAGGGCACATGAAGCATCTTGAGTTAGGCGTTCACATTCCTGCAAGGCCATCAAAATGGCTACCTCGTGCGGAAATGCTGACCATCATATTGATATTCATATTCCTTTTTAGGATAGTCTTTTATGATATTAAGTAATTAGGTTTTTACTATCTATACCATCACGCTTTACTTGATTATTTTTTCCTGGCTACAGGATAACTACACTCCTTTTTGCGCAAGATTGTCATACTAGACTCACAGTAGGTGTTCCCACTTGTGGGACATTTGGGATAGCTTTTATTTTCAATAGTTTATTGATGTTAAATTTGACAGCACCTTCGATATTGAAAAACAATTAATTATCCAATTTAAGTTATTCTATCTTCAATCTACTTCTTTGAGGGATATACGAGAGATGGGTTTATATGCCCTTTTTGATTTAACTTTAAAAGAATTATAAATGTAAATAAATTAAATAAAATATTGTATTAATTATAATGGATATATAAAAATATTTTAAGGTGTAGTGTAATTTAAATCATTTTTGATAGAAAATGTTTATGTAATTTCAAGCAAGAATGTATTTTTTGTTATTTAAAATATATTTTTTGAATGGATAAATAGATTCTCACTATAAAACAGAAAGGACTATTTCCTCTTAAAGTACTACATATTTAAATATATAGTTAATTACTTTACACTAAAAATATCAATATTAATATAAATAATCTCTAGAAATTATAGCTATGGAACGTTTTGTATTCTTAATTATGAATTTCAATGTATATTTATTATGTTATGAATATAAATAATTTAGTAATTATTATTTAATGTTATTAGAATAATATAAGCCAGTATAGTGTTCATCAATGTAGGTTTCAAGAAGATTTAACTGTGACCTCCAAATGGCAAGTGTTTTAACAATGGAGTCTTGACCATTGCCTACCTCAAAGTTAAATTAGAATATTATTATTATTATTATTTATAACTCATTTTACATAATTGTTTTGTGCATACCTTAAAATTAATTATTATTATTATTAATTCATTTTACAATAACTATTGTAGGAATTTTTAGTGTCTACCATTAAAGTAGAACTTAAAAACCAAGATATCTAAAAAATTCCATTAAAAATTACAACTTATATCCTTAAATACTAAATTAATAGTGGTCAATAGGGAAATCAATCTCTATGGCCTTGCTTTAAAA
Source organism: Pinus taeda (assembly GCA_000404065.3). Lineage (NCBI taxonomy): Eukaryota > Viridiplantae > Streptophyta > Pinopsida > Pinales > Pinaceae > Pinus > Pinus taeda. Next base: position 65,021 of record APFE030614397.1, read on the forward strand.
GAAAATAATAAATTGAGATTTGAAGTGGATAAAAGAAAGATTTTATTTTTTGATGACTTTTTTGCAAAGCTTAAGAATATAAAGTCATTACACAAATATCTAAAAATTATGGATAAATATTATATTCATATCCATAAATTATTTCAAAAATATGTGAGTTAACCATATGACATTATGTTATGGAAATACTTTTTCTAGTTAAATTCCAATCATATGTTTGAAAAATGGTTCTTTTAATAATATTAAGAAATAAATATTTATTTTTCAAAGTTAACCATTATAAATTGCATCTACCAATGGTCAACTACTAGTGATCAACATCAAATCTATGGCAACCATATCCATCAATTCAGGCATTAAATATGTGAGACATTTATCCACATGACATTGTGTCGTGCAAACAATTTGATAAAACCTTCAAATTATGGTCCAATTAAATGTTTAAAAATATATATTTTAATTAATTATTGTAAAAAATAATAATTTATTTTCAAAGTGTTTAATTATACATGGTTCATTATTAAACTAAATTTGGTCTAGAAAAAGCAATTTCTATAGTTCTCCCTTAGTCCGAATTAATTATATAAAATCAATGTTAATAACATTAAAAAAGAATAACTTAAATTAATACACACTTCATAATTGTTTTAAAACACTACTTTCAATTAACATGAAAAGATATCCAACCTCATATGACATTGATGTACTCATTTCGAAATTTTGATATAAAATACCATAGATCCATATTAATTAAGAATCTTCCAAGCACATGGATCAACTCTCCCATATGAACACCCATTTATGAATGAAAACACATGAGAAAAGGTTTGTACCTCAAGGGAGTTGATTACTCTTAGCTATAATGTAATAGGTTTGAAATAAGGACCATGTGAGAGTGGTATGAACTTTTGATGGGCTCTTGTAAGGCATTCGTTTTGTAGATGCAACCAAACTTTCTCACCAAGCTGCAACTTGTGTGACACTTGATGTTGATAATGTCACTGCTTGTACTTGACATTTTCCACAATGGAGTGGTGATAGATCAGCCCATTGGGTAGAGGTGCTCCCGAAGTGATATTGAATGAATGCTTGACCTCACACTGCAACGGTACCCTTGTGGGTGACGAGAAGATGTCCATGTCTTCTTTCATGATCGTATCCATGTGCTTCTATTGCGTGGAGGAACCCTTCTCGAGGGCCATGGATGTGGCTACGATCTTCCCCTTACTTTGAGGGCTAATGAGACAAAAAATAAATTTCCTAGTCTTAGAGATGATCTTACTCCTCTCTTAGAAGAGATCAAAGAAGTGGCGGTAGGTGGGGCTACTTCTAGTATCCTGTATAATGTATTACACAAGGAAATAATAACAGAGTGAGCCCTTCACTAATACACAACATGTCGCCTCCACAAGTATAGTTTGCCTAATAATATATCACAAACATCGAGAGGTGCAACATCACACAATAGCTTATGTTTGAAGGATTTTATGCTATATGGAAGGTGGCACTGCTCACGAACTCTGAAATCTCATCCTTGGGGAAGCCACCCAATATTGTATGAATGCGAGTGTGGTGTAGTCAGTAGGCCCAACCTCCTCATATCCTCTACTCAAATGAGGTTTTTTTGGCTCCCACTATCAAAAATGAATTGTAGCGGGGAACCCTTCACCCACATATTTGAGTGCAAAAGACACTCCCCCTGCTCTCGGTCTTCAAGCTCATTCTTCTTGATCTTGGCGGTGGCAACAATGGCACTATACTCTGCATGAATGATCTGCCTCCCTTTGCCATTCCCCTTGTCGGGTTCTCACTGAGGGTCAAAACATGCAAGTGATTCTGAAGCCTTCAACTCTTCCACCAGTGATTGCTTGGTCTGACACTCACTTGTGTTGTGAGTAGGGCTCTTATGGAACTCACACTACTTTCTTGTGTGCTTCTTTGACTTCGTGGTGTTGTTCTTTTCTTGTGGCTTCAACAGGTTGTCTTGGGTTGCCCTGTCTTGGCTTTGTCCTTGGTTCTGCGATTTAAGGAAGCCTTTCCATTGCTTTGGATTTACAGATCCAAAGTCTCGCTTCTTCTATTTGAACTTTTTCTCGATCTTGACAGTGTATCAATACGTTGTGATGAGCAATAAGATGTTCAGGAACTCCATCTCATCCTAGATATACCTATGTTGGTAGCCACGGTATTTGAGTACCAAATGCAGCTCGGAATCCTTTATACACAACTTTGTGTGAAGGGTATGAAAAATATTTGTGAACTCCGAAACATCTTGGTCCCTTCCCTCCCACAGCGTGGTCCACTTTATGTATTTGTCCTCGTAGCTTTGAATATGGTAATAATGCTCCTTGATGGCATCTCAGAGTGAATTCCAAGTGGGAGCGACTGAAAATAGTGAGTTCGTACTTTCATCCTTCTGCTCACAGTAGGTTTCCCACCAGTGCTTGATGTGGGGGCGACTTTGAGAAGAGCGAAAGTGATCTTTTGCTCGCTGGAAAAACCATGAACAGAAAAATACCGTTTTAGCAAATTTAGAGAATTTATCTACGACACCTGTGTCTATTTGACCCTCAAATATGGGGATTTCAAAATTAACTTCTACCTTAAAGGGTGTGGCATTTCTAGATTAGTTGTTGGAAGCTGATGCATTGCCTATGGGTAGTCGCTAAAGAATTTGGGCAAAGTTTCCCATCATCGCATTCCTTTGTTGCTCGAGGGCCTCTTCGAGCAAGATTTTGATAGGATCTCCTACCCCCTCATCTTTATTTTCACCCGCCATTGGAGGTCATTGGGATTTGCGAGGCTACTGTTGTAAAGGTTCGATGAGTTCAAGCCCTAACTCCTTATATCCCAACCTCGTTGGAGACTTGCAAAGGAAGACAGAGAAAGAGCATACCGCTCTCATACCACTAATCCACATTTAAATAGGAACACAACAAATTATAGATATAACCATAGATACAGAGATGCAGGAGAAATAATACTTCATTTCGTTATTGTAAAATAGTGAAATATTCTTACAAATAGAAATGGAAATAAACTAGCTAGGGTGATGGTATGTTCTCTCTTAGAAGAGATGTGGCCACTACATGCCTTCGAACTGTGTTACAATGAGGCGCGAAGGCCTATTTATCAAACAATGGAAAACCCTAAACATCCAAAAACCTAACCCTAGGAGATGAAACAACAAACTCTGGGCCCCGTTTGGGTAAATTGATACATCAACTTCCCACGGTCATCACTTTGGCATACGATCTCTATTTGACGCGCACAATACCTCGTTAGAAATATCTATTCAAGGACTACAACTTTGGGAATAGAAACAATGAACCCTAGACTAGCGTTGCTTCCACTTTCCCAAAAAACGTCGTTGAGGGCCTCAAAACAGCTCCGGAAGTTGAGGACCCAAAAAATTGCTAAAAATAGTAAATTGTGCTACAATTAAGGAAGCTAAAAGAGAGAGTTGTGGGGGTCCAAGTGGGATACGTGGGTGACCAGCAACATCCACTTGGATCACTGTACCTCGAGAGAGTTAACTAATCTTAGTTATTTGTAAGTTTGAAATTAACATGGTTATATCGTGGTTTTGGGTAACACAGTAATAAAATATTTTAACTCACATTTATTTTTTTATTTTTACTTGTTTTATATAACATCTACCTAGTTGACAGAAATATATTTCTATATATATGATGTTAAAATATGTTACTCAACATGCATATATATAAAATCTATTGTAAGAATGAAGTGAATTATAAATAACCATCATGATGGAAATTAAACATATAAAGGAATTTTTAACTTAAATTTATTTATTTTTCTTTATATAAAGTTGTATAAAATTATGTTGTTTATTATGGACATTGAAATATTTTAGTTAAGGTTAACACTAAAATATTTATTGATATTAATATATTTTAGTTTTAAATAATACATGTGAGGTGAACTGAAAATTAGCATCCTAGATCCATTTTAACTTGAGATTTACGAAGGACCTAGAGGGATCATGATCAAATCTCTCGATATTTAATAGATGGGCCGTTGGGTGTTGGTAGATTCTAGTTTTAACTGAATATATTAATTTTATAGCTTTTATTCAAGTTTCAAATAGAATACTTCCGATTAGTTTGTTTCTTAAATATTATTTTTATTTATATATAAGTATAATATGATTAATTAGTGATTAATCGAAATATTTAAATAAAATAAAATTTATTTATCATTATTATTATTAATCTTAATTGTTTATCTTAACTAAACTTTAAATTAATAAAAAATTTAATTATGTTAAATTTAATTGAATGCATAAAGAGATTTTTGGATCTTGAAAATTTGTAGAGGTATTTGATTTTTGCAAATCAAGCAACTAAATGATTGATTTTAAAAAAATGTACTTGATTTTAACTAAAATTGAACCATTATTATTATTTTTTTTTTGGTAATAGAACCATTTTGAACGTAATTCATAATCTTGATAAAAAAACGGTATAACATTTCATTATTAATAGTGTTTAATTTGTGAGTTATTTATCTATAATTTTTTAATGTAATTTATAGATTTAGATTGGTATTTTCATATATATTATTTATTATAGTTTATTGTTAAATGGTTTAAATCGTATTTCTCATATACCAATATTTGCATTGGTTAAATAATTAATATATATTTGTATTTATTTTAATTTTATTTTATCGAACCTGACATAAACTGTAAATAAATTTATTAGCTAATTAAATTTTGATAGTCATTAAACCACCTAAATTAATATTAGTTTTTTTAATTAATACTTCCTTTAAAAATATTTATTAAGTTATAAGATTATTTAAATTTCATTAAGATTAAATATTATATATCAATATCACTTCACTCTGTAACTTACTAAACCATCCACTTTTAATTATTTGATTTGATCGGTGGAATTACACATCATGTAATATTGAGTTGTAGATATACTTCTAAGGCTTACAATAACATTCATGAAGACCGATATTCATAGAAACAAAGGCATTAGAAAAGTATTTCGCATCATAATGTCACTCACATGCAATTGAACTAATTGAGATAATTTGAATTGACCTAAAATTATTATGGTATATTATTTAGATTAAAATATTTAATAGTTATTATATATTCTATTATAGCAATATTAATCAAATTATTATATAGATATAGTGTCTTCTTTTTGTTGGAGTATTGTATCCATGATTGTTTAAATTAACTTTTAGAGCCATTCATTGTGGCTCATCATAAGGATAGATCAAAAATATTTATAAGCTAGATCTCAACGGGATGTATATATAGAGGTGTGAGCAGGGTTGGAATTTGACGAGCAAAATGCCCGTCACAAGGCATTTTGACCGTATTTCACGTTTAAAAATTTTAAAAAGCCGTTTTTTGTAATGGGCTTTCAAAGTTCTAAAACGTATTTTTTACTGTTCACTTTTTTGCAAAAACGTCATTACTACCCTCTCAAACAATAATCTTATAAAGAAGTGCAGTAATATTTGGAATTCTCTAATATTTGTTTTTATTGAAATAAATTAATTTCATGTTATTTAAAGTTATAGTTGTATGTTATTTAAAGTTATAGGTATATATTTGATAGTAGTAATATATTATATTGAGTGATTAATAATTAAGTACCGTAATATTTGGAATTTATATTATAATATTTGTTTTTAATTTAAATAATTAAATTTATATTGTTTATTATTTAAATAAATTAAGTTTATTGGGTTTATTGCCGGAGGTATGGATATACATGGGCTTACATGTAGCTAAAAGCGGAGGTGGCATGAGAATATAGCCCAACCGCCTTTAATCATGAGGAGGGAACGTATATATATATGAGTGAAGGAAAGAGCTCATTTCACTCATCGACTTTCCCTTGAAGAGCTCTTCGCATAAGAGACAAGGGAAGTGCGAACTTACGAGATCTCTCCAGAACCACATCTACAAGCCTCACAGGTGTCGTGGAATATAACTGGACTCAATCTCGTTTGCCAGATTCGTCCCTCTCATTCCAAGTAGCAGGTCAAACCGCTGATGGTTGGAAGCTCTACAACAAAAGGTCGCGTTGGGTCACTTCGCGAGGTAACTTATTAAGGTATAACGATGAACTATCGAGGTTTTATTTGATCTAAGGAAACCCTAATAACATCTGGCTCTGTCAGGTATCCTGTGCATTCCATTGCTCGATAACCTCTATCAGGTAATTTACTCTCTGCTCACGATTTTACTGCTAATTGTTTCCTTCCGATTTGATTTCCGTGTCTAATCCAGTGCCTCTCTGGTTCGCAGGTATTTCAGGTTGTTGTATTACTATTCGTGTTTCAAGGGAGATTCAAAATGAAAACATTGTCTTACATCAGTTGATG